>JAMQGT020002794.1:0-40000 GCA_024447675.2 Pterophyllum scalare | reverse complement strand
CGTGTCGCGTCCTTCGGCGTTTGAGTGGGCGAGAGCGGCGGGTCGCTGCGAGGTCACCGCTCAGCCAGAGAGACACAAACTGCAGGAAGTGGGATTGTCACTGCGGTGCAGACGAGTCAGACTCGCCTCTGATGTATTTTGGTAAGAGTGCGGTCTCTGGAAAGGCTTGAAAGGCAGGTGTGGAAAAAAGGTAATGCACTTTCAGAGTATTTCAGCTGGCAATAACCAGAGAGCCGCTCTGCCATCTTCCATCACAGCCCCCACCCCGGCATACGAAGCAGAGTTCACACTTCGTATGAATGACGGCCTCTGGTCCTTTACACTCTTCACAGGACACAAGGATTCAACAGGTGAACACCTTTAATTTTCCTCTGGGATTCATTTCACAGCCGTGCAGGGAGTAAAGTGTGACCGCATTGATCCCCAGTCATGTGGAACGTGGTGCGGAAGGGGACCAGCGGCTACACTCACTCCTCAATATGCAGGAATTCGTTCCAGGAACCACAGAGGCCCCTTTAAAATGCACATTTCATGCACACGATAAGTTAGATTAATTTCTTGAAAAGCTGTCCACAACAGACAGGTTCTGAAATAGATATATTTTTTTAAAAACGAATGCATAAAAATGAAATTGCTGACACGATAATTCTGTCAAACCGTTTTCATCACATTTGCACCAAAACGAGTGAAACTGTATGAAATGCAACATTTAACTTGTTCTTTATGCCGTAGACTATAGCTTTATATTTTAGACTTTTATTTTTGTCTTTTATTGTGAAGCACTTTGTGATTTTTATCTGTGAGAAGAGCTATATGGATACATTTTATTTACTTGTGAATGCATCAGAAACACTTTGTGATGAAAAAAGTTGTGAACTCATAATTATGTTCAAAATGATGTTTTATTGTGAATATTGTGTTTCTGTAAAAAACACAAATTATGATTTTGAAGAATTAAATTGTATGTAATTGTGAAAATTTTTAAACAATTTTAAGCAGTTTTGATTCAGTTACTGTTGAATGTTTCTGATATATAAATCAATATTAAATTAATACACACATTTTTAAATCGTCAAACATTAATAGTATATTAAAATATTTGTATAATTTTATTGTAAATAGTTTCTTGTTTTATATATATCTAATTATTGTTCCTACTATATTAATAGAATATGAACATATAATTTTTATATTATTGTTAATATAAAAGACTTCATATAATTTCATATTTATTTTATATTGGTTATATCATATATATATATATAGTCTAATTGTAAAGAGTTATTATATAAATAATCTGCAATACATGAAAAATAGTTATTTGTTAAAATGATATAAAGCAAAAAAGATAGTTTATACATATTTGTTAAAATAAAATTTTACCCATTTTTTTAACTTCTGCATTTTTACCTACAATTTAAAAAAAAATCGCAGTTGAGTTTAAATAAATTAAAATAAACAAAGTTTATCTTTTATAGCAAAACAATTACAGGCACATGAAATTAATTCTGATACCAAATATATAAAGTGCATTTCCTGATTGACGTGTGGGAACGTCTGACTCAGAGCGCCTGCAGCTGAAACCTTACTCAGCAGTTTCGATGATGGGATTTGTTTCTGTGCATAAACATGTGGCCTAGATTCATACGTGCGCAGGATTCATGCGGTGTAGGAAAACATGTCAGAGTTTGGGGTGTTTGGCGCCCCGCAGACGTGTAATTAACGATGGCGGGGTCACTCAGTCCCACTGCTATCTTTGTGTGATGGAGCGACTGCTGCGTGGACTCACCGGAGGTATTCGCGGGTTCAGCTAGTGTCGTTTTTTTTCCCCGTCGGCGCCGGCCTCGTACGGTAGACGGCACACTCACTCCACATTAGATCAGCGCGGTCCTAATGGTCGCTCCTGGGCGTGACGCGACTGCGGCGGCGTGTGTGGGCCGTGCAGACGGGCTGACCGAGCACTCACCTCTCTCTCTAAACACTTTTATTTATTTATTTCTGCTTTTGGATTAAGGCGCTTCTGTGGAGCTAACCTACATAACAGCTTGGTGCTGCGTGGAGCTCGAGCTCCTTGATACAGATCCGATGAGGGGGCTGCTCACAAGAGCACACAATGGCTCCTCACATAATTACTGAAATATCACACAGACCCTTGATTGAGCTGCATTGAGTTTAGCCACTGAAGCACGTCATGCCGTACTGAATAAGTTGGTGTCGTAATCAGAGCTAAACTATTTTTGTATCATAAGCCGGGACAGCCAGACGCAGCCGGAGTCATTGTTTCTCTTTTTTTTCATGGTGAGCGGTCAGTCTCGGCCTGGTTATCTGCTGCTCGCTGCACTTTATATGCATTTTTGCACATTAGTGCTTCGTTAGGTTTGCACTCGTAATGCACACAGTTGTGCAGAGGTCCTATAAAATAAATAAGTTAGCGATGCAGTCGCACGAGGATCTACTCAGGAGGTTCATTTAAAGGGCAAAACAAACACCTGCAGGCTCGTTATTAATTATTTGCTAAAGTTTATTATGCTGATGTTTTGGTGTTCAGTTTTATTTAGAAATTTTCACTTTGGTGATATTTTTAGCCGCCCGAGAAAAGGCGGGAAAATAAATGGATTGCAAATATGACCCCTGACCCGCCCCCGGACTGTGGCAAACGTATATTTTATTAAATTATTGCTTATGTGAGATATTGTGTGCATTTATTAGAGATTATTTTGCATTGCATTTTGCTGCATTAGCACTGCTAATATTTATTTTCATTAGACTCATGTAGCAAAAATCAGTAAACGCTAACATTAGCTCAAATATAAATATTGCATTTTTTTTTTGTGTGTATGTGAGAAGATCTGCTACAAAATGTAACTATAGAATATTGCAGCACACATTTTAATTTTAAATTATTCTTTATTTTGAAAATTATTTGCATATATTAAAGCTCGGCATCAGGTTTTATTTGTATTTCTTTAGAATATTGCATCACGTTCACATTGGCTACATCTGATAATTGATGAGGAGAAAATGTTCATATGTGATGACAGATTTACTCCATATGACAGACGAAAATGTTGGTATATGTCTATATGAAATTACTGTAATTATGTATCATAACATTTAATTCCATTTTATTTATAAAATGCTAAATCACAACAAACGGTCGCCTCAAAGTGCTTTATAAGGTAAAGACAAGACAATAATTACACCATATAGAACATAAACACTGCAGTGTTTGGGTACGATTCACAGGTCAGGAAAATAAACGAGCAGGTACTCTGTGTATTTATGGGTGTGTGTGTATATATTATATATAACTAATTTATAGCCTCGTGATGGGTAAAGTATCAATCAGCTTTTACTTTTATTTTTATTTATCTGACTGTTTTTTAGCATCTTTCATTAGCATATATGTGTGTTTGTATTTTTATATTAATGCAATAAAATAAAATAAAATAAAATGGTTTGTGTGGCAGGATTGTAAATATTGTATTTATCACATAAAACATAAGACTTGTATGTCTCGTGATATGGTTCACATGAAGATAAATGTTACTTATCCAAATATACTGGCAAATTTCTGTGTTAGACAAAACATTAAAATCAATATCATAAAACGTGGAATATTTGCATAGATAAACTATTAAAATGGCTTGATGTTGTAAAAATAACAAAAAGGCTAATAAATGAAATTAAATAATAGAATAAATCTGAATATAATTCTTGTATCGTGGTAAATATTTCCTGTATCTCACTCAGAAAGTTATTAAAAAGTTGAACTTGTTGGATTTTTTCTCATAATGAAAGTCTGAAATATGAACACATGAAAATAATAAACTTTCACAGTCGAGTCGTTTTTCTGTTTTCAATTTTTGAAACGCACAAACCCTGAATTATAGTCAGACTGTTACGGAATAAAGTATGTGTAGGTTTTATTATGACGGGGTTTGTAAAAAGCAGCGTGTGTGTGTTTGTTTGTGTTGTTATTGTTGAGTTTGGGGAATCTGTTAAAAAAGCGGTTTTGGACGCCGGCAGATATAAAACAACGTGTTTGAAAATGAACGTTTGAAAGTTTTTGTTGCGTTGGGTCCAAAGAGAGGCCGTCCTGCTCACACATTCGCCGTTTTTGTCTTTTAAATCGCCTGATTGTGCAGCGACTGAGTCGTAGTTTCTCGACTCCCTTTAATTATGATTAAAGATACTCTGTGGAACTCGGAGACTTTGGGCTGTTAAGAATTTCTTAATTTGTGCGCGTTCGACTCAAAGTTTAGGCAAAAGTAGGGCGATCAGATTCCTCCAAAATTCAATCAGGCGGCTGTGATGGTCATGACATCACAGCCTGGTTTACTTAACAACACAGAGGGGTCAAAGGTCAGCTTCAGCAACAGGATGGTTTAGTTTTGGCAATATTACGACCTTAATGCTCTTGGGGGAGTTTTTACATGAGACACAAGGGCACACGTTCTCCATAATGCTGTCACTTCACATGTTCCTGCACACGGAGGTCGGCGGTGGGGGTGGGGGTGGGGGGTTTAAGTAAAACACCGTCTTGTTGGGAAAATGTGGCGCTGTGAGCGACGCGCAGGACTCGCTCGGCGCCCCGCTGATGGCAGCAGCGTCCCGGCTGCGGCAGAAAGCGGGACAAACACAGATTACTCCATCAGGGATTTCAGTAACTGGGTTTGTGTTATGCGCTGGCACAGGCCGTGGAAAAGTATTTTTATGGGATCACGACTGGAGGAATGTGCAGCCTGAGGATGTGTGCAGAAACACGAAGCCACCGAAGGCCACAGGAACAGAAAGCATGTCGCAAACGAGCGATTTTACAGCACGGCGGCCACCTCCGCCTCTGCGGGTGCTGCGAGCGGCCGCGGGACGTCGTGCCACCGGCACACTCGGCAGATCCGCCGACCACGGCGGCCATGATGAACTCCAGATGAACCCGCCTGTATCTGTGGGAGCTGAGCAGATCGGGGCGTGTGATTGGACGAGGCCGGTGCTCCATATTTGGGAGATTACTGGAGCCGAGTTCAGGCTGCCCTGTGTGAATCACCGAATCACTCTGCAGGCTTTTAATCATCTCATAATACGTGACGCATGAAAAGACTTGGAAGTCAAATATCAGTGAGGCTGTTTTCTGACAGTTCAGTAAATAATCAGGTAAATGGAAGAGTTTGGAAACTGTGTTAAATACAAATAAAAACATGTCTTTGACTACTCAAATATGAACTCACAAAAAAATGTTCTTAGAAGTCACTCAATTTATATTTTATTAGCATTATTAGTGCAATAAAACAAATAAAAATATTGCAGAGATTATGTAAATAAAACTGAAATTCATAATTTAGGCTGAAGGGTTCACCCATAAGTTTTTTTTTTTAATATTTATTTTATCCTGTTCAGGGTCACCTTTTATTTACATATATTTTAAAATGCTGCATTACACGTATATAAATATGTAAAGTTATTATAATACAAGAATTTAATGAATTTTTTATGAGTAAAATTTTTCACATTTGTTAAAATATATGTGATATGTATTAGAAATATTTGACTTATTGTACGTTTGTGTCAGATTTTATAATACTAATATAAAACAATAAAAACAATACTTACATACTTCTATAATGAAATATAGTCAGATCCAATTTACACAAATATATTTTGCATTTGCAACATAACATTGCTTTGTTAAAATAGATTTTAAAACATTATATATATATATATATATATAAATATATATATAATGATATACATATAATTGTACATAATTTTTATATATTCACAGACATATTTATATGTGTGTATATGTTATGTATCATTAAATTATTTAGTATTACTTTTTATTTTATTATTAAAATATTGATCATTGTTAAATTTTACACATATGCAACCAAACACATTTTTATATATACAAATAATATTTAAAATCACATATTGGTATAAAATATTTTAGCTGTAATGTATAATTATACACAGAAAAAACAGTAGTTGTCATAATGTACTTTAAGTGCCTCTAAATCATAATTTTATTACAGTGAAGTTTTCCTAGAATAAAACAGATCAATGTCTGAATGTCGATGTTATAAATATTTGTTGTCAGACTAAATAAATATTCATTTATTGCTGTAAAACCACAGTGAATTTTTATTATTACAATTTTAAAATATCTTCTAGTCACAGTTTATAAATATAATATATATAATATATTTATATAATATAGATGTAATGTATAATGTATTTCATATTCTAATGGATCTTTTGGATAACATGTTTAGAGCTGGTTTGCATTGTGCATGTTATCTCAGGTCAGTGTGGCCCCCGATTCACTCCGACTTTCTTTTTTCTTATGGTGTGTGTGTGTGTGTGTGTGTGTGTGTGTGTCTGTGGGGGGAGGGGGGGGATTAAAATGTAACCAGTTTATCTAAAAACCTCGTGACCTGGTAGCCAAATTAACCAACTCGGCAGGGTTCACGGAGAGTTGAGAGCTGCCTGTGCAGTGATAGCGCTGGTGATGATGATGATGAGGACGATGGTGGTGATGATGATGGAGGCAGGACAGTTGGGAAGGCGGCAGCTCCCTCCTCCCGTCACACTAACCTCTGACTGAACTCAGGATGTGTCTGTCCCACGGGCTTTTTCCTCACCCCCAAACTGTCACATGCTTTCTGATCGCCGCTCCCACTACCACCACCCACTCGACCCACCCGCGGCTCTCCAACCTCCACGAGCAGCGGTTGTTGGAAAATGGACATCTCATTCTCTGTTCACTACTTTCACCCTTTTCCCTCAGAGCCAAAACTTTAGATGAGAGAAGCATTAAGATAAATCTTAATTTGCTGTTAGTAGGCATACACTGGCTCTGGGTACAGAGCTTAGAGCCAAAGTTATTTAAATACAAATAAATATTAAATGATATATACAAATAAAAAACCAAGCGCACACTGCAGTAAAGTAAGGAGCACATGCCAAGTAATTTTCAAGTATGAAGCAGTAATTCCTGTATTTAGATGACTGTGGGATAAGACAGATATTTGCGTTTCATTGGTCATTGGTTATTTGACCGACGCTGCTGTGGACGCGTGCTGTCGATCGGATGCTGCGTCTCAGGCTCGGTGCTGGTCGCTTCGGCCTGAGGAGGGTGTGACCTCGATGGTGACCTCTCTGCTGATTTGTTTCTTGCAGTACTGTGTGTATATTAAAGTCCACTGATGAAAGATCAGTCCTTATAATCCTCTCTGCAGTCTTTAGGAGTCTCCGGAGAGCCGTCCTCTCTGCCTGGGTGGTGTTTCCACACCAGGCGGTGGTGGCAGCAGTGAGGATTCTCTCCATGGCATAAAAGGCAGAACTGCAATCCAGGGAAGCATCCTGGTGCAGGTTCTGCTCCTGCCCAGGTTTTGTAGGGTGTGGTGTAGGGCCAGGGCCACCGCGTCGTCCACTGATCTGTTGGAGCGGTAGGCGAACCGTGGAGGGTCGATGGTGTCAGCGACCACAGAGTCAGCACCAGCTTTTCAAAGCGCTTCATGGCCGCTGGCCTGGTCGTTCAGGGTGGATGAATCTGGTTTTTTGGGAACCTGAATGATGATGGATGCTTTGAATGTGGCTTTCCAGTTTTTGGGAACGTTTTTGCTGCTCTGATGGACCGGCACAGCTCGTACCAGGCTCACCTGTATGTGCTCCAGACTTGACAGCCTCGTGCCTTCGCACGTGTACACCTGCACTGAACCTGGACTTTTGGTTTGGGAACACACGAACAGCTGTGGGGGAGCACGGATTACACAGTCTCATCCCTGAAGACGTGCACGTCCGTAATGTGCAGGCAGCTCTGCAGGTGTGCCAGCCCAGGCGTTAACAGCTCTCACCGTGAGCGGGCCGGCCTTCAGCTGTTTGGTGTTGGTGGGTTTTAGCAGGATTGTTTTGTGGTCAGATTTACAAGGTCTGGTCCAGCGTGGTGCTCCCACTGTGGGAAAATTCACAAACATACAGTTTTGGCTTTTTTGGAGACCGCAGTGATTAAGGTCTCCCAGGATGATGAGAGCACGGTCCGGGTATGTGTTTTCGTGCTCACTGATCGTGTGGTGCAGCTCGGTCCCAAACATCTGGCCAGAATCATATAGGACCAAGAGGACTGTGAGGTCCTGCAGCAGATACCCCCCCACAGAGACCTCATGTCAGCATCATCACACAGACCTAAACAACAACTTCAGTTTCCAGCATAAACCACAGCCAGCTTCATAAACATGGAATAAACATACATAATTAAAAACACCTGACTTTGTTTCCAAAATTAAAATTTTAATGGTTCCTAAGAATTTGAAGCTCTCTTATGTGTTTTGGGGGCCACCGCACGCCAAAGATCCAGTGCTTATTTTAATCCAGTGCACTTCTGTGCATGCAGCTTCATTTCACAGCAGCAGTTCTTTCACCGAGCTTTGTATCGTACGGGCATTAAAGTATAAATTTCTGAGCTTCATAAACATTAAAGTCACTTTGGTTCCTCATTAAGGACACTGATCTACACACAGAAGCAGCCACACATAACCAAACGTGTCTCAAACTTGTTTACAGTGAAACCTGCAAACAGACCCTCAGATATCTTCAGAGATCAGAAAGATGACACGATCTGGAACAAGGAGAAAAATATCCAGCTGCAGGTTTGCCCAATGCCCGAGGGGTAAATATACATGTGCAGATATCATGAAGGACTATGAGAGGAAACCCTGTTCAGCATCCATTCAAATAAACTACACCCTATAGTCCCTGAATTAAAGCGTGCAGTTTGTAGCTATGACACAAACAGGTCCAGTGCCTTTGTTTCATCTGTCAGTGTTTTACGTGGCACTAAAATACTAATTTGTCTTTCAATAAGCGTCATAACCATCACGCAGAGCTGAGCTCATTTTTGCTCCTCTTTACTGTTGTGCCTAAACCTACACATTATTGTGTTTTTAAAGAAATAATCACGCTGCTGCTCTTTCTTAGAGTTTTGTTTCCCCAGAATTAAAATTTCACAGGTTTTGAAATACTGAAATTGATTTGTCTGAGTCGGGGAAATGAATCTGTGTTTAGACTGAGCCCACCGTGCAGTACGTCAGTGATATGTTTCCCAGACCCGGAGCCTCCCCGGCTGCACTGTCGGGCCCCGGCCAGAGCCGGTGGTGGCGCAGTAGCCTCACGGTGGAGCCCAACTCTTCACTGGGCCTTTTAGGTCTGTTTCTCTTAAGCTGGGCTTAGCGCAAGGCAACAGCTGGCACAAGTTTATGGATGAAAGCCGTTGGTGAGGAGGGAGGATAAGGAGGAGGAGGAGGAGGAGGTCCGGGCAGTTCTACCCCTTCACTGTTATTTTTCCCCTGTTGCGCTCTCAGATGATCCCGATACTCTGACCCTCCAACGAAACCTCGAGGCGCAGTTGTGGCCGACGGCAGGGATCGAGGAGAAGCAGCTTTGGACCGGCGGTGAAAACGGTCCTTAAGAATCTCACACAGCTCTGCAACCTTCGTTTAATAGTTTCATACCTGATTTATTCATTAACATTACATTGGGAAAAATGTCAAATATTGTCATTTTGAATTCTTTTCACAGAATCTTTTTAGGATTAAGAAACTGACTCCATATTTGTTTATATATTTGTCATTCTGTGAGTTTATATATATATATATATATATATATATATATATATATATATATATATATATATATAAACACACACACACACATACATATATATATATATATATATATATATATATATATATATATATATATATGTATGTGTGTGTGTTTTTATATATATGTGTATTTATATATATATATATTCTTCTTAGAGGACTGTTGGTCTTATCCAGTGGATAATATTCACACTGTGGGATTTTCCACAGTGATGTTTTTAGCTTTTAGAAACTGAGATTCAATAATGTTTATAATATTTACCCTATTTCTGATTTTCCGGATACAAATCAAGCAGCTTTGGGTTTTTGTGGAACTTATTATGAAATCCATTTCCACACATATAAACCAGAGTTAGTGAGTCAGTTTGAGATTTCATTTTTACATTTTCTTGTATTTCTAACACAGATTATCATTAAAATCTTGATTTTACTTTTTTGTTTTGTGCATTAGCGTGAGGCATGTAGCACAGTTAGCTGCTGTCAAGCTCACTGCACCACAGACACAAACCTCCTGATGATTTCTCACCTTCAGGCAATTAAACTAAATAAACTGTGGACCTATTAAAGTTACTTGTTTAAAGTTTAAACTGCTTTGCTGGTTTCAGATCGCTTAAATAAATTTTATGAATCCTTTAATTTATTTGCAATTATTTAATAAAAATAACATTTACACAAATTGAAGCAAGAAGTTTTTTCTGAGGCTGTTTTTTAATTTAAGCAGCTTCCATATTCAGACAGGCAAATAAATATTCTTTGGAGGTACCGGCCTCAGTAGAGATGAGAGCAGGAAAACTAATGTTAGGATATTCATGCTGAGAAACATTTAAAAAAATGTAAAATTCCCGTCCAGAAACACAATAAAGGTCATGACTTTTTCACTAACTACCATCTGCCTTGGTTCAGAAGCACCATGTCTGCCGCTGTGCAGGCTGATTTTAATTATTAGTTATTATTAATCTCTGGCTCTCCTCCACAGCATGTCTTTTGTCCTGTCTCTCTCCCCCTCAGCCCCAGCCGGTCACAGCAGATGACTGCCCCTCCCTGAGCCTGGTTCAGCTGGAGGTTTCTTCCTGTTAAAAGGGAGTTTTTGCTTCCCACTGTTGCCAAGTGATTGCTCATAGGGGTAATTTTGACTGCTGGGTTTTCTCTGTATTATTGTAGGGTCTTTACCTACAATATAAAGCGCCTTGAGGCGACTGTTGTGATTTGGCGCTATATAAATAAAATTGAATCATGTGACATTAACGGTTCAAATATGTCTGCTGCACCCACGAGTGCTTATTTAAAACGAGTTCTGAGGTTTGTGTTCACCCTCGAGCTGATTTAAAATCTTTTAAAGTTTCACTTAAAAATCTTAATTCTCTCTTTTTTTAATCTCTTTAACGTGTGTGTGTGTGTGTGTGAATTATGACAGGAAGAAAAAACTTTTAAACATTTACCCATTCTTTAAATATGCATGTAATGTGAAACAAATACTGTGAATGGTACTCCAAATAACTGTCAACATATTTTACACTCTTTACTAAATTATAATTGTACTTAGAAGCACAGTTTTAATTGTATATGGCTTCCTGTGGTATACGTGACAGCGTGTTTTTTTTTCCTCTTTCAGATTTAATAATTGATATTTTTCCAGCACTGACACACAGACACTTACGTTACACGGCAGTAACACAATAAATGTAGCCTGTGCGTGCTGTAAAACCTTTGCTCAACATTCCACAAGGAAGTTTGATTTACGGGATAATTGATTCAGATTTAACATGTATTTACAGTCAATAGATCAGGTTTATGTTCCATCAACAGTTTTAATTCTCGAGTAATGTTACTGTGTCAGTTTGATAAATGACTCCTATTCTGTTTTATGCCAGAGACAAATCTGAGTTGGTGGGAACAGAGGACTCCGGGCACGGCACATGAAACATGAGAGACAGCAGACTGCACGTATAATAATCTACATAAACGCTCAGAGATCAGGCTTCACATGCCTGCAGGCCACATGATTCACTGTGTGAGGCTACAGGAGCTGGAATCACAAGGACGGAACCTTTGGATGGAGAGGCGAGGAAAGGAAAATAAACTGGAGAAACCTGTGGGTTTTAAAGTTTATAATTTTATTTTATTGCGCTCCAAAGAGTTCGGTATTAAATAAAGACATGCATAATTATGTAATAAATCATTTAAATGCACTGGGGAACATAATAACTTTAAAAATTCTTATTAAACATTAAATTTCCTTTTTTCAGCTGTTGAAAAGGTTTCATGCCCTGTTTATGTCACTTTGTTCCACATCGGCAGCTGAATTATGATAACAACACTAGAGCTAACAAATGCTAGATGCCAATTAGCATCGTGTGCTAACTCGTGATGTTGCGTCAGCTACAAATCTGCTGCTGTGGAAATACCCTGCAGACAACAAGTGCCAAAAGATTTAGCTCATTAGCACCTGTTAGCTTGTAATTTTGAGTCGCTGCTGCTTTTTGAATGCAGCGCAGACAGAATTACGACTAAACAACAAGCTAGCCAAATGAACTTAACATAAACTTAAACTTATCCCATCACCTTCCCGTCCTTTTGTACAATAAACACAAGAAAGAGTAACATCTACATCCTCTCCTCAAAAGCTGCAGACTGCTGTCCCAGCTGACTGCAGCCTGAGTTCAGGATCCTGCAGATAACTGAAGGACGTTTGCAACCCGAGGAGCATCTTACTTTTAAATGTAAAGTGATTATGAAATCAGACTGTAAAAAAGACCAAGGCTATAGAGTTTTAGCAGATTTCCATCATTGACAACAGTTGGCCTGACCTGACCTAGCTAACAACACAGATTTAGCCTGTATTAGCTTACATTTAAGTCAGCTAGGTAATTGCTGGTATTTAAATATGGCACAGTCAGAGGTGACTAAGTATGCTAACAGGGATACTTCCCTTTATTACAACTCCTCCACGTTATAACTGGCTGTCTCATTTTCAGCTTAAGCTAGTCGTTTAGTTTGGACCTGTTTGAGGTTTGTTCAGACTGCTTTGCTGCCGACAGATAGCCTAAATATGTTTTAAACCCTTTAATATCCTTTTACTTAGCTGCATGGTTACCTTTTTAAAAAGTATTTTCTCCGAGAGTGTTTTTGTTCTTTTACTAGTTCCTGTTTTCAGAGGCTCCATCTGTTCGGCTTTAAAGGCTTTTTTGTGAGTCCAGAAACGTCCCTGCTGCATCCACAGGCTACTTCCCCTGCTTACATTTGTCCTTGAAATGAATAATAGATAAATGCAATCAGACAAATGGAACAATTCTTAGCAGTCCATTTCTACAGCTGTATTTTTAGCCGGCTTTTACTCCTACAGATTATTTACTCCATAGCTGTGTGCAGCTATCAGAGGAACACACGCAACACAGAATGCTTTAAAATTACATCCGTGCACCTTCCATTTCCAACATGTGATGCTCGGTACATCTAAAATGTGTTTTCCTGTCACTGTTGTGTATTTTTCCATCTGTTTCTTTTATTTCAGGTCGCAGTCAGTCGCACAGCAGATGGGGGCATCACAACATACTCCCTATTAATACTTAATACGGTGAAACATTGCTCGGGCATCCTTTTAAACGGTTCAAAAGACACTAAAATGGAATGATTTCATTTTGTTTGTACCTTGAACCCACAAATAGAAGGTTTCTGTCCACGTGCAAAGAGATGTCCTCTCTGAGCGTTACACATGCTCTGCTGAGCTCCATTCCCATTTCTTGGTTTTCAGTTTCTGTGGAGTGCAAATCAAAGAAAGGAGCATTCGTATAAATCACAGAGGAATACAGAACCAGAAGACAGCCTAAAATAGCAAAAAAGCCAAATCAAATGAGGCTCGCTCCTCCGACA
Source organism: Pterophyllum scalare (assembly GCA_024447675.2). NCBI lineage: Eukaryota > Metazoa > Chordata > Actinopteri > Cichliformes > Cichlidae > Pterophyllum > Pterophyllum scalare. The sequence continues at coordinate 26,468 of JAMQGT020002794.1, read as the reverse complement.
AATGTCTGCAATGGAAAATTATCAAAGCTTCTCTGTGGCCTTGCGTCTAGTCTGGACCTTGTCAATCAATCTGTGAATAAACACCAAGACGAGCTAACTGGAGTAACTGGGACACATCACTTTAACCCAACGGTATTTGTATCATGGGGATGGCAGCTCCGTGGAAACTGCACCAGAAAAAAATCCATCTTTGATCGTCTGCAGTGCTCGGCTCTGGGAATGACCAGTAGGGATGCTGTTCACTGCCAAATCCAGCACACCGAGTACCCTTAATCTCTTCTTACTCTTATCCAGTCGGCTCCTATTAGGTATGAGGCTGAAAAACAGCTCAGAGGGAGACGAACTGCACTCCTGTGGGGCCTCGCCTCTGTTAAGCACTCTGAAAACTCATCTTTTTAGCCTCTCTCTCTCCCTCCGGTCCCAGTCCCATAATGCCACATCAATACCACAGTAGGGAGGAGGCTCCACGCTAATGTAAACACACAGGTCGACCCCGCTTTGCTCTCCACGGCCGACGCCGGGGAAGAAAACGGGGCACAAAGGAGGGATGAGAAAGGTGAGACGTGTCATCTCGATTAGATTTAATAAAAGAGACGGAGAAAAAAACGGGGAGAGTGAAGGAAAGGCAGTTTAAAGAGGACCGCTGTGCAGATGTCACTAAAATGGAATCACGGGCATAAGTCAGGCATTAAAAACGGCCACCCCGTGAATGGCTGCTGTACATTGGGCCCCGAGAGAGCCGGAGAGGACCAGCGGGTAGTCGGGTGTGCCTCTCGGGCCTTAATCCTCCACAGTCTGAGTGGGAGAGGCAGGAGGAATTGAATTTTTCACAGTTGTTACTGTGGCGGTGGGAACCTGCTGCTGCTCTTTCTACGAGTCGTAAAGTATTCAGTCGGCGCTCCTCTGACACTTTGTTTCGGTAAAACCCTCCAGCCGTGACACACTAACCCCTTTCAAATGTTGGTCCAGTGCTCCGAAGGCCCGCTCTGAGCTCTGAGAGATTCCCACAGGTGAATCAGTGAAACCTAAAATCACTTGGTTAAAGTTGTTTTTACTGACCTCTGACCCACTTGGAGGCATCAGAACAGCCTGCTCAAGTCCTTCTGTGTGACCCTGAAGGTGCGTATTAGTTCTTTAATGCAGGGGTCATCAACCACATCTGTCCACAGGCCCGATGCTCTCGCAAAGTAAAATAAAATTAATGCTGTAACCTAAGTTATGTTATCATTTGATGTATCCATTTATACTATTTTTAATGGTGTAAAGTCTTGCACTCACATGTTCTTCTTTGTTATGTTGACGGTTGTTATGGCGACAGTAATTATGTGCAGTTGTTTTCATTATAGATGTGACGAGCACGGAAACAATAAAATGTTACAATATAATGTCTCTGCACAATCTACTTTTCAGAATGTTGTTGATGTTTAAATGAAACATGAAGGCCCAGCTTCCCGTACAGGGATTATGTCTAATCCTGGACTAAATATTTTTTCCTATTGTGGTCTTCATTGACTTTTCCCTTTTAGTCTAGGACCATGCTTAATCCATGAACGGGAAACCGGCCAGAAGAGTTCAGAAAACCTTCTAAATCTGCCTCGACGCTTTTGTTTTTTTAATCCGGATGGTATGGTATGGTTTTGTGACAACCGAGGGACGGACACATACAGGACGGAAATCTCGTTATGACTTTTCCTTCCTTTAGTTAGACAAGTTTAATTGCTGAACATTTTTTTCTACACAATACAAGGTCAGACTCAACTTCAGCTGTGTTTACACTCTGATCACCACTAACAAAATCTGGCTCCTCAGTGCAGCCGGAAAATGCTTGAAGTCACATGCTCTGATCTTGCATTCTGATTGGTTCTAGGGACATGGAGGCATTTGCGGGCAATGGGAAGTTGCGTTTGGAGGCTTTTGATAATTCAGACGAGTCAGAGACGGTATTTAATGGGTTATGACGCGACATGATTTACTGCGTATAGTACCTGTGACAGTACTATTGAGTGGGCCGGATAGAAAGCCCCGGCGGGCCGAATGTGGCCCGTGGGCCGCGAGTTGACGTTCCCTGCTTTAATGCATCAGTCTGTGGACGAAGTGGACAATTCACACAGTCAGTAAATTACACCCTACATTCATCATTTAACTGAGAATAAATCAGTCCCTTTCACCGGACCCCCTAAAAATCAGCTTATGTTTTTCATACAGTAGCTTTATTATAATTAGTGAACCCATGCAGAATTGGACCTTCATGCTGTGATGATTTTCAAAGGTACGGGCGCATGGATGGATCCAAATTTGGAGCTTTTCAGGTCGCCTTATTTTTTCAGTATAACTTAGAAACATGAAAACATGCGGCCTATCTGACAAAATTATTTAGCTATCACAGGCTCATCAGAGAAGATACACTTGGTATATCAACATGTACCATTGAGCCAACAGCACAAACAAACCAAACAACACGCAGCAAGTAACGTGAAACAGCAGCCGCACGGCTGCAGAACAATCCTCTAAATATAGCCTTTGAATAATCAAGCGAACACGTGTGTTCTCCATCACCTGTGGCTTTATGGGCTTCAGTGCAGCTAAACTGAGCTGGCTTCCCGTCAGCCGCTCACCTCTGCTGGCTTCTCTTCTACTGTCTGCACTGCAGTTTAATGTAGTCCGTTTTTTTTTCTGTTCCTGTTGTCAGACAACAGCATGGCAATGAAATATTGACTTTAATGCAGCCCATTGACTGCAGGCTCAGACAGAAAGTCTCATTCAGGGCTCTGTTAGTGCCTCACTCACCCATTGGCTGCTTCTCTCTGTCACTCACAGGCATCTTACTGGATGGCATAGTAAACACTAATCTGTCTCAAAGTGGTGCTTACAGGACCTGTAAGGTAAGAAAAAGGCTATGCTAATGCCAGAGACCATCAGAGTGGCGCATCGGCTGACACCCCCCACACCCACACACCCACACATCCACCAGCTACATAATCTGACTAACTATGAATGCTGGAGCTCGCTTCACACAGTGCTTGGGTTTAGTCACAGTCTGCTTCCTGTCCATCACCCAATAAAGGACGCCGTGAGAACCATCCAGGTCTGTTTTGTTTCATCATCATTTACCTCGATCTGCATGGATTGTGGAGGAAACTGAAGCATAGCCAAACTGAATCACTCTGGGTGAAATCAGTTTTTATGCTCAAGGATGTCCATATTTACCAGCTTATTTATTATTTCATTTTCCCCTCGAGTCAATACTCAGCCAAGGCCAAGTGAAAGTACCATTTAGACTAATTATCACTGCAATTAAACACAGTGCGAATGCCATTTTTCTCCATGTCCGTGGTGTGTTTTAAAGTATGCGGCGCATCCCTCGGGGGTTATTAGACTACAGAGCAGACAGAAACAAAGAGAAGAGGAGTTCCTCCTCATCCTCACCCGCTGGCCTTGGTGTCTAGACACCATGTTGGGGGCTAATTGAAGAGATCAAACAGATTTAACACTTCGCTAATGCACATCAAAGACCTACCAGGCCACATCTGGCATGAGGAGGCCAGAGAAGTTTAACTGGGGACCCAGAGTGACCAAGCAAAGACAACAAAAGAAGGCCGCCATTCTTCATCATTTCTTTGTGTTTCTGCGTGTAGGCTGGCGTCCTGAGTGGCAGTGAAGCAGGTATTGAAATTGGTTTTTACTTGTTCTGTTGGTGTATGTGTTTATTTATGTGTTGGACCCGGTGGCCTCGAGACCAATCAGGACGTCCAGACAGCCTGAGCTCCATCATCATCATCATCATCATCAGCCTTCACTGCTTCTGCAATCAGCGGGTAAATCAGACGAGGATGTAAAGGGAGCAATAACCAATCAATGTACTGCATGTCAGTGAGTGCGTGAGCAGCCAGCTAAACTCCTGTTTTCAGTGCGAGGTGAAATTTAACATAATCATCGGACATTTGAATCCTCTCAGCTCTGTCTGTGAGAGCAAATCCCAACAATAAAGACGCTGCAGCTACATTTGAACAAAGACGTAATAAACGATAGAGACGGTTGGAAAACTGAAGCTGAATAGGAAGTGTCTGCGAAGGCCTGAGCCTCCTCAGCAGTTTCCTGATGAATTTACAGACGCAGTTGCTTCTTTCAGGTCTAATCCAATAAAACATGAATGTTAATTTCGTTAATTATTAGAATCAGAAAAGATGATTACCCAGGATATGTTTGAGTTATTAGCCAATGAGCTCATTACTTACAGCTTCAGCACCCAGGTGGTGAAAAGGCTCCGCCTGGCGCTTCATATCAGGACTTCACTAACCAGACGCCATACTTCCTCAGGACTGGAAACACCATCTAAGCCTTTAAGTATGAACAGAATGTGTTCAAAAATGCAGTTGTTTGTTTACAAAAAACAACTCGTTATGATACCAGAGTTACTGTCTCACTCGTGGTCGTTACTTCCATCCAGCAAAACATTGGTTCAAATTTGGATTTCCACTTGGCCCTTCAAAGGATTAAAGTTCAGTCTTAAAATTAGGGGAATGGTCACTTTCACTGACGTGTGGCTGTAGCTGCTCGCTCTCTACTCACCACTAATTCAAATCACTGATCTGAGCCTCTGGAGCATGTGATTTCCAACCAGGAGGAGATGTTGGGGCAGACCCTGTATACAGTAGGCTGGGAACACCTCAGTATCCCTCTGTAGCTGTAGGGGCGACCTGGACTCGGATAAGTAGTAGAAAATTGATGGACGGACGGATGGGTGGATGGATGGATGGACGGATGGATGGGTGGGTGGATGGATGGATGGATGGACGGATGGATGGGTGGGTGGATGGAAACCCCACATGTAGCACATTTCCTTCCAGCATGGTTACTCATTTCTTATGATCTGGATGAAATACATGAAGACAAAAACCATGAAACCAACAAGTGTAACACAACAATAGTGAAACATGTGTGTATGTATTGCATCGCTGCCATTCGTTCTCTCACTGTTCTCTGCCTGTTTGGTCATGTGTCTGTCACTAGCCTTTAAATGATCCAATTACCACTCATCTGAAACATTTCCACTATTAAGGCCACAGTCAGACGGTTCTTCCCCCGCGTGCTCACACTCCCTCCACCTCCGATCCACTTCTCCACATCTGCTAAGAAAGAAAACGGGCCAGACGAGACCCACCGCCCTGCAGAAATTTGGGCCGATACTGGAATTTCACTCAGTCAGATAAAATAAACGAGGGGAGCCTCAGATGCTGGATAAATAAGCAGTACACTTGGCTCAGCTTGGGGGCGAACCGGCACTCTACAGTCAGTGATGTAACTGATTGTTCCTTTTTCCCTGCTGATTAAAAGGAGGTTAAAAAACACGAGGGCTATTACATTCTACCAGAAAAATACCCCTAATCCCTGGAAAATAATCAGAGAAAGGATTTTGATTGGCCGAGTCCAACACAAATAAGGACAAATTTGAGAGGTTCTGCATTTTTAGGTGTGGAAAAACTGTTTCTGAGGGGCTGAGACCCGAAGAAAACACTTAATAATTTACTAGATGATAATCTTATTCACATGGAAATATGTATGGACGATGTGAGCCGTAATTAAGAGGGTTGTCTTCTTTGTGACTCATCCAGAGAAAATGAATGGAATCATCAATGCTGCACAGAAACCGCAAATGTGAGCGGTGATGGGCTACAGTAACCAGCTCACAACATACACTGTGAAGTTTGCATTGAGACTGAACCGTGTAAACAGAAACTCTGATAGTGACTGTAATGCAGAAGAGTTATTAAATTTTCATGATGAACACATCAGCTCAGAACGTTCCAGACCTCCCTCCCAGCATACCAAGCACAGTAAAAAGAAGCAGTGAGCGAGATTACAGTACACGTGGAATCTGAGGCAAGTGTAGACATGTTATCATGAACAGTAAAGGCAGCATGCAAGCCGGCCTGGCTCTCCGCCTTGACTACTGTGTAGCTGGAACATCGACGCATCGACTCCAAAGGGCACCTGTGTTTAAATTCAGTATGCACTGACAGACGTGCCCAGACACACAACTACGAGTTAAACGCTTTCATTTCACAGTTATTTTCAATGATGTTATTTTGAACACATTTTAGTAGCATTTCTTCTGTGGACAATTTAAGAGCAGGTGGTGTTTCAGTGCCCTGCATTAACCAGCAACTGGCCTGAAAAATGAAGACAAGGTTGCAGTTCCTCTGATGTCCAGCAGAGGCGCCACAGTGAGTCAGTCCCCATAGACTCCCATGCTAAAACTTTCCAGCAGAAATAAACACGTTTACAGCTGACACAGGAACTGCTTTGGTCCCTGTGGGTAATTTCCCCCTTCATAACAGCTGTACAGGGGGAGCGTGTTTCTAGAACTCATCTGTTTGAATTGGATTGTTTGCATTATTAGGGGTGTGGCCTCTTTGACTGACAGGTGGATGGTGACACAGGCGGCTGTAGCTGCTAGCTGTCTGCTAGGCTTCACCTCAGCTAACTGGAGTCCCTGAATTGGACCGTGCTTTTTGTGTTGTTGCTGTTGTTTTTATGGGGTTTTTTTTTTTGGTGGGGGGGGGTCACACTGCAGAACAGACATGGAGCTTTCAGACTTGCAGTTTTAACCCCTATCATGCCTAAACCTGACTAAACAGGAATCAAAAACATAACCACAGGTAAATATTGTTCATGTCAGGGCTTCAGGGTTCGGTGCCAGGCTTATCCTCTCATGAACATCTCAGACTGCTGGCTTACTTGTGGTTCCTAGGATACTTAAAAGTAGAATGGGAGGCAGAGCCTTCAGCTTTCAGGCCCCTCATCTGTGGAACCAGCTCCCAGCTTGGATTCAGGAGACAGACACCCTCTCTATTTTTAAGATTAGGCTTAAAACTTTCCTTTTTGATCAAGCTTATAGTTAGGGCTGGATCAGATGACCCTGAACCCTCCCTTAGTTATGCTGCTATAGGCCTAGGCTGCTGAGGGGGGTCCCATAATGCACTGTTTCTTCTCATTCACCTTTATTTACTTGTTTATACTTCACTCTGTACTTAATCATTATTATTAATCTCTGCCTCTCTTCCACAGCATGTCTTTTGTCCTGTCTCTCTCCACTCAGCCCCAACCGGTCGCAGCAGATGACTGCCCCTCCCTGAGCCTGGTTCTGCTGGTGGTTTCTTCCTGTTAAAAGGGAGTTTTTCCTTCCCACCGTCGCCAAGTGCTTGCTCATAGGGGGTCGTTTTGACTGTTGGGTTTTCTCTGTGTTATTGTAGGGTCTTTACCCACAATACAAAGCGCCTTGAGGCGACTGTTTGTTGTGATTTGGCGCTATATAAATAAAATTGAATTGAATTGAATGAAAGCAAAAAGTCCCAAATGGTTCAGGATTTCTTTCAGTCAAGTACAGAAACGTTATGAGTGGACACTGTAGGGAAACAAATGAAGTAAGCTTTGCAGTATTTGCATATAAATGTAACTTTCCTCATCAGGATTCCAGAAAACACAATCAGGAGTTTTACATTTCTCTCAATTAATTTATAAGGAGACTGGACCGAAGGCTGAAATCCACAAGAAATAAAAACTACTTAACTGACGGTGAACCAGGCAGAAGGTGCAATAATCATTTTCCAGCACAAAATCTCTTTAGTCTTTGATTTTAAGTGGCACCAACAGAAAGTTGTTTGTGCAGAAAAAAAAACACCAACAGCGGCAGAGACACACAAAAGAAATATTGTGTCTGTGTCCAGTGCAGTTCACAGCCAATGCCTGTGTCTCCTTTCATCTTCCCCACAGTGTGATGAAGAGTGGAAGAGATGAGAAGGAGTGAGAGATGAAAAGAGCTGCACTGAAAAGGCACTAAGAGGTATTCTTCCTCAGAGTTGGTCTGTTTGGCGGGGCGGGGAGGGGGAAGCTGTTTTAGTCTTCTGTTGCTTGACCCCTCCTCCACTACCAAAGAAGAAAAAGAAATCCAAAACTTAATGCCAGACCACAGACTGTACATAAAAGATGAACACAGCTTCCATGTCCAGCAGGAGGCACATCCGCTGGTTGTAAGAAGAAGTCTGAGCAGTTGGGAGACAAAGTTAGAGAGGACATGTGCTGGGGAGGGAGGGTGGATATACTGGACAAAGGATGATGAAGATGGAGCTGCCAGGCAGGAGGAAAAGAGGAAGACCTCAGAGGAAGTTCATGGATGTAGTGAAGGAGGACATGCAGAGGGCTGGTGTGACAGAGGAGGATGCTGAGATACGGTGAGGACACGGCAGCTGAGACACTGTGGCGCCCCCTAAAGGAGCAGCTGATAGAGAAAGAAGATATTATGGCATTATATATGACAAACTACCCACCTACTGATCTCTGACCTCAGTAAAAACTTTGCTGATGAGTTCATGGTCTCGGTCTGCATTTGATCAGGGTCATGAGTTCTCACGTTTTTTCGTGACAGTCGCCGAACTGCAGGAGGATTATTTCCTGTCTGCAGCATGTTGATGAGACTCATCGGGACATTTTATCCTCACAGTCAAGAAGGCAGAGAAACCCCCCCTCAAAAAAAGCTTTAAGCAGAAAAACTGTAATGTAATAATGAATGTACGACACTTTGCTTATTTAGCATGTGGTTAAAAAAAACAGCCCTGACCCTGGATAAGTTCCTGGTGATCTGTTGGATGTGTGGATGTGTGGATGCGAGGATGCGACATTAAAAAAAGCCCTGAATCTAACTTGCATTAAGCAGGGAGAAGCTTGATCTCCACACCCTTTTAATCCCCACACATCCATGTTTCCCATCCAAACGTTTATCTCCGCACCATAATGTTTCCCTGTATTTGGATGCCTCCACTATCAGCTTGCAAAATGGTAATAACAACTTTGCAATGTTAAAGCAAGCAAACCATTAGTATCACTAGTCATACACTGTGTGTGGCTATCTGCATTCTGCCACCTACTGAGTCCTCCTGCTTTCAGCTTTGAGTGACACTGACAGTGATTTCAGCTGGACTCAGTACAGATAGTCCATCTGTGCTGAGTCTAATAAACCTACTTTGGAAGCCGAAGGCAGCCTCATGACACACTGTGTGTGTGTGGATATTTAATGTGTGTGCTCCAGACTTATGTGACCTGTTTCTCAATCTGTTCATGATGTATGTGTGTGAGCCTCCATCTTTCTGGATGCACACACTCTACTGTACATGTTGGTGAATACACAAACCAGCTCTGGGGACAAAGCAGCATGTCTGGCTAACAAACTCCATCCCCAGCCAGAGCTTCTGCCTTCAGCTTTACTCACGGGCGCTTCTCATTGGATCTCAGTGCTGGATGAGTGAGGCATCGTAAGGTCCGGCCCTGTCCCACAATCTCAAAAATCGGGACACACTAAAAGTTCTGTGCCTACAGGTATAATGAATGTACCCTGAATGCTAAGTGCTAGAGATGTTCCTACTTCTGTAAATGATTGGGGAAAAAGGAAAAAAGCTTGTTTGCTTGCTAATGCTAGTGCTGTTTCCACACAACACGCAGACCAAGGCTGATCTCAGAGCAGTGAAAGCCGAGCCAGCGGCAGCCTGTCTGGCATGCTGGTCTTCCATCAGTTTCCTGTCAAAGCCCAGAGGTTAATCCGCAACGCACAGACAAAGCCAGAGAAAGCTGCTGGCCTCACAGCTTGACAAACTCAAGCCATTGTTAACAGGAGATGGGCATGCCCATGAAATGAACAGACAGTACAGATGTCACTGGAATCAGAGGCAAGCAAGAGTTCAGCTTTCAGAGACAATAACCAAATGCAGCCACAAGGTGGCAGAAGATTTAAAGGGTGGTGCAGAAAGGCAATGAGAGAAGTTTATGGGACAGAAGGCTGTTTAAGATACACAGAGAGCAATCACTTTCACTTTGGTTTTAACCAGTGTCTACTTTTAGATTTCACTGGGCAAGCAATGCTTGCCTTGCTTGCTCTGAGAGAACACTGCTGCAACTACTCAGTTTCTATATCCAAGTGTTGCAGAACAGTGCTGTTAGCATGGTATCATCTGTCAACAGCTGTAATAGTCACACACTCCCCCACTAATTATTGGACCCCAAGGTAAAGGGGCATCCAATCAGGAAGAGACTTGTGACAAATGATGAAATAACTTGAAACAAAGTGGGTGGGTCCCAAATTAAATCTATCTCTACTTTGAGGCGAGCAATGAACCGACTACCAATGGGATGAAGGATAATGTTTGACTGACACATGAGAGAGTGGTAAATACATTAGAGGGTGAACTATACGCTTTTTATGTGGATGAGGTTTTGTATGGCCTAAACAGTATGTGTATGAAGCTTATACTCAGAATTAGTGGTATAAAGCCACACTGGTATATAAATGTAAAAATTAAATACTCATATTGCTTTAAAATCAATGCGGTATTGGCACAGTCAGACTCATTTTGCAGTTTATCTCTTACAGCAACTATAACTACTAACTGTCTAGGTGCTGTTAGCCTGTTGTTATGTGGAGAGGGATAGAAAAAGCTTGAATAAACTGCTGCTTTGCAGTCCTGTGTCTGAGGTTCTGGGGGTTTGAACCTCACTGAGGACTTCTGTCTTCTTTGTTAATGGTTGACCTTAAGTTGGCTGTAGATCCACTGAACCCTGCATTCAAATAAAATAGATCTGCATTGAGATGTCCTACGTTTAGTTTGCTGGGAACTACAAGGGTACAAATAAGCACAATCTGTCAAAGGTACAGCAGCAGCACCTGAAATGGCACCGCCCCAGCGATAAGTAACTGCACCCATAAAGGTACACTAAAGAACTTTTTATCTGAGAGTATAGCCTGTTATTACCCAGAGGACAGAATTTATGTCATCTGTCTTCCTCCCAGTCTCTTTGTCTCTGTGAGACTTTACATGTAATCAAAGGAGAAAAAAAAGTTGTGTCTTTCCACCCATCATCCTCTTCACAAGCATCATCTATCCCACCTGTCTGTGCAATCAGCTGCAGCCTCGGAGAGTAATTGATGTTCGAGCTGCGGTTGCCCTGGGGACCTCTAAGCACTATACATAAACATATACCGCCTTACAAAACACAGTTAACAGCAGTTCATTTGCATGCTTATTGCTGAAGCTGCACCTCGTGGCTTGACCCGGGTAATAAAGCTGTTTCTGATGTATTCATAAAGCGAACACGCTACAGGGTCTGAAATGGAGCAGGGGGGAGGCGGAGGGAGGAGGCGGTGGAGAGGAGGCCGATGGCGTGTTTTCTATAAATGATCAAGAAGAAGTTCACACAGAACAGAAAAGGATGCTTGAGAAACTGTGGTAAGTTCAAAAATGGCCTTGCATGCCTTTGCCGATCACTTTTACTGGACCCGATGGAACGTCACGAGGTGAGGGAACGCCGAAGGAGAACTCATGAGGACTGGGGGAAGCAGAACCACAATGCTGCTGGATAATGCGACTGTAACTATAAAGACAAAGTCACTCTACAGCCTTCACTTTAGTTACAGCAGGTCCATAAGTTTATGGACAGTGACACAGTTTCTATCGCTTTGACTCTGCACAGTAAATAAACCAATAAAGACGCCTTTGAAGACTAGACCCTCAGTTTTAATTAAAGGGCTTTTACAAACATTTTGCATTAACTGTTTACAGCCACCGTCCCCCATTTTCACCATATCATAGTGTGCGAAAGTCTTGAGCCACCCCTGATCTGTTTACATTTTGCTTCCAAGCAGTTAAGTGGTCTCTACTAACATTTCTCCAGCTTTCTGAAGGTCTTTCAAAGTTTTCCTTGGACATTGGCTGCTTTTTCACTCATTTTCAGTCCAGTCCTTGTGCCGGTCCATTTTCAAAGGAATGTTTTCGTTTGCTAAGCTTCTGAACTCTGCCGTATGAACCATTCAATCGCCAAAAAGGCTCCTAACTCAAGAGATGAACCAGTGTTGTGTCTGCACAGAACAGACGACTTAGCAAAGAACTGATTCTAATTTTAACTTTAAGCACATCATTTTTTCCTTTCGTTGAAGGAAAACCTGAGAGATCACCCGGACCTGCAGCTGATCATCAGCTGTTCACTGAAGCTCCATCAGAGAAGGTCTCAGTGGAAGGAAAGCCATTCTTAATGGAGGGAAACATGGGAGGAAAGTCCTGTAATTAAATGGTTTGATGGCGAAAGATTAAATGTTGGGTTTTACACATTATATTCAGATTTTCTTTGGGATGAGTAAGTAAGGTACTATTAATTAAATGTGTCAATTTAACCCAGTAAACAGAGCAGAAAGAACATCTAAATTTGGAAATTATTGGAGTTGAAGCATCAAGTACCATCAAACTAAACATCAGGTGAAAATTGTTCCTAAAGCAGACAGGAAGCTGGAAAACAAAGCAGGCAGAATACCTGCAGTCTAATTAAAGAGGAGGACTCATGGGGGCATCCAGGTATACAAACGGCCTCATTATTTTCTGAATATATTTTTTATTTCCTTCACTCACCGACTGTGCTAACACAAAGGGAAACATCGGTGCAGACAGCAGGAGATCTGTGTGATCTGAACACGTTACCAAATGTGCCAGAGGGAAAGAAGCAGACATTAAACAGGAAGCATGCCGAGGGGGGGTCTCGGTGACTCCACAGCTCTCTCCTACACTCGCTCAGGATCGTTTCATTTGATGGAAATTACAGTTTCTAGACGTGAGGACGACTGTTTAAGCAGGTAATTGCAGAATATTTTACTTCAGTGTGATGTGACGGCTCGTGTGTGTGTGTGTGTGTGAGACCCAGCAGAGACAAAACAATAAGAGCTAATGTGGCAGTTAGCTGCAGAGCGCTAACACACCTGAGCTCTTTAAACAACTAACATTAGCAGGTGGAGTCATTTATTTAATTTATTTTAGACAGAAGGCTCCATTTGTGTCTCTCATATCTGTACAGTTTCTGATGCTTAAAGGAGTTAAAACTGATGAATTATATAAACTAAAAGGCATTTAGGCGATCCCCTTCTGTTCTTAGAAGACTTTCAGCAACACTAAAAAAAACCCTTAAGACTGAAATGATGCATCACGGTGTGAACTGGAGACTCTGCAACATGGTGATCAACTGCAAATTCTTTCCCCCTTTTTCATCCTTTGCTATTTCAAATATATATTTTTTTCCAAATCGAGGCTTCTGCAGGAAATTGTCTGTTATGGTTCAGTGCAAAAACAACAACGCAGTGATTGGAAGCTGAAGTAAACAATCAAAGCCCAACATTCAAATATTTCACACAACCTTCCAGCATCTTCACCACAGCAACGGACCACTTCCTTCACACAGAAGCAGATCTGTGTGCTGGCTGAGCTCTGGTGCTGCAGCGCAGGGATTCAGAGGGGCCTGTGGTTACAGTGTAACTCAGAGGTATAAATTCTGCATCTGATCACCACTTCACAATCATCTCAGGTACCTCAGGTGTAACCCTGTGTGTTATTTAGGCTCATCATCTAATCAGATCTGCTCCGCATGACCAAAAGAATCCATCCATCCATTTTCTTCTGGTACACCTGTACAGGCCGCCAGCCTGTAGCAGGGCTGACACAGAGAGACAGACAACCGTTCACACCTGTGGGTGGTTCAGAATCAGCAGGTAACCTAACCCCACTACCTGCAGTCTTTGGACTGTGGGAGGAATGTTTGTAAGTCCAGTAAAAAACAAAGAAAAGTGTCTGTCAGCTGTTTTGTCTTTCAATAACTGTACAATGAGCTTTTTCTGTGTTATGTGTTATTAATAATATTAATCGTTAAGTGATTGCAGGTATATAGTGACTCCCCCGAGGCTGACACAAGCTTTTCCACTGGGATCAAAGTTCCTGATTATAAACTGAGGTTGACCAACTAATCTGAACCTGAGCTTTCAAGCTGCGCTAAGGACAGGTGCACCACCACAAACTGGAATGAGTTTTCCTTCAGGCACTGATGTCCATGTTTGGGGAAGCTGTGGAGAGCCTCAGTCTGTGGAGCGTGGCAGCGCCGTGCTCAGTCTCGGAGGTGCTTCTCGACCTGCCTGTGGTGCTCCGTACTGGCGCTGCTCCTCTGCTCGAACATACACTGTATATCGCTTTCAGTCATTTTGACCTTGTTGTATGATATTGCCTCGCTGCACACAAACAAACACACATATATGCGCAAAGAGGCTTTTTCTTCACCCTGCTAAGAGCAGAAGCATCGAAAAAAAAAAGAAAAAGAAAACCTGCACATGCACACCCCCGTACTTGCCATCTTAAACACACACTGCTGGGACTGCTACATCCTGCTAATTGGCGAAGGAGCTCAGGAGTTCAAATGTACATCTAACACATTGAGACTAGCTCAGCACCACTGTTTTATCTCCCTCCACTCGCTGTAATCCAAGAAAAAAGCTGGTAAAAAATGAAACAAGCATAACTAAGATGTAGCTCTGCAAGAAAAATAAAAGCTTTCATAAAAGAAAACACACACACACACAAGTGCAGATGGGGAAAGAATCAAAAAGCAGTTTCATTCAGTCTGCCTCCATGCTGGAACAAAATAACAAATACATGAGGGATACAAATGGGATGAAAGGCTCTGTGGCGAATGGTAACCAAGGGGGCCTTCTCTCAATTTGGCAGAATGGAACAAACACACATATGAGGTGAACCATATTGAGTTGCATAAAGTAAAGGTCAGGATCAGCAGCGTGCAGGCAGGAGAAAGCCCAACTTCAACCTGTTTTTCATCTTGTTATGCATCAATTTTTATTCGGCAAACATTCCTCCGTGACAGCTGACCTTATCTCGGCACCCTGAAATATGGCCATCACGGCACTTGATCGAAAGCGAGTTCATTTTATGAGCTGCACTGTAATACGTTGAGTTAATTCCCAGCTAAATGTCAGGTGAAATGCTGGTTGAGGGTTTTCCTTCGCCTTCTGCTTGTGCTCTAAACAACGCGTTCCACCTGATGAGCCTGAATCCATACCACTGATTTTAATAAGACTCTCCGCCCTTTCTGGTCTCACACCGACTGTTGGGCTGATTTGTTACTTGTAAAATGTCAGTTACCTCTTAAACTCATCTGTAAGACATGCAGAACAAGCCCAATTTAAATGCTACGCAAGCACAAACACCCGCACTATCACACTGGATCTCCTTCAGCAGGACAAGAAGGTGGGTTCATGCAGGCTGAGCTCATATTTTGGTATCATACACGGCCTTTGTGTATACTTCTCTTTGTCAGCCGGGACTCTGCAGGAAGTATCTGATTAAGCCTAAACACTGAAGCCTGATTAGTTAAGTTTGGACACTGCAAACGACGCCGTTAAGCACTGATCACCACTTTTTTTTTTGCTTTGGCTCGATAAATAAATGTATCACCATTAAGACAAAAACTAATCATTGCATTGCTGACGTCAAGAGGTTTGCACACATTTTCCTCAAATAACAGTCAGGAAGTAGAAGTAATCTATTTCCCAGCATGCCCTTCAGCTGTCAAGACTTTTCAGGAAAGGAGCCTAATGTTGATCAGTGGCGTTTAAGGTAACTGAAGTATTTGCAGCTAAAATTTAATTCATAAGAAAAATGTATGCCACATAAACACAGTTAGGCTCTATTTCACAAGATCGAACCATGACTTAAACAAAGTATAATCGGTCCAGCTTTAATTTAATGCAGCAACTATATGCATGCGTGTAATGTAGAGGGAGGGGCCAGTTTGATAGTCATGTCACTGGGCCCCTCATACCTTCTGGACCCTGGGGCGCTGCCCCATCTAACATTACACGTTTGTGAAAACTACTGACCTGGTTAGGTCCAGGTTACCCCTGCATGATGGAAAATGAGGCTCACCCAGAGCATTTAAATATGACACCAATGGGTCCTTCCCGAGTGTCCATATGTGACGAGCTTGGAGCGACGGACCCGTCTGAGGCAGACTGGTTTGTATCCCTGAGACTCCGGCTGCCTCTGCAGTATCCGACGCCCTGGGAACGAGAGCGGGCCGGATTAGCTGCTCACCGTGTTTAACTGCAGTTTTGATTTACTGTGGTGTCATTTTCCAGCCTTCTGTTCTTGCTGCTAATCTCCAACGGTCTTCATCAGTAAAAAGGACTTTTTTTCGCCATCCACTGTGAAACACTGGTATGTCTTAGCCCACCCTGACTGTTTGGCCCCGTTTCCCCTCCTCAGACTTCATTTAGAGATGCTAAAGCTCGTCAGAGACCACCACTGTACAGCCCGTGTTCGACACGGCTTTTGCTGATTGGAGTCTTAATTTAGCTGATCGCGGGTGCCTCGGTGAACAAAGGCTGATGTATTGATCTTGTGATGTGGTCACTTTTGGTGTGGCTGATCTGGCTTTGGATACAACTGATCAAGTTTCCACAAAGCTCCGGGCACTCCCCCTTAGAAACCTTCAGCCGAGCCAAGATTTGCTGCAGAGGAAATCCGTCTCTGCTCCGAATGACTCTTTCACTTAGTTCTGATGTTTCACACTATCACAGCTCTGCTGAGGCAGCAGGGACATTCCACATCCAGCCAGGACCTCAGATTCCCATGCACATGGTTCCTATAGCCTTCAAAGACCTGGCTGGTTACAACATGAACTTTTGTTTGAGGGTAGGAAATGTGACCTGCTAGTGATTACACTCAAACTATGAAAACAGAACAAAGTAACATTACATAAATAATGACACAAACTATAACTGGTGCTTTTAGTGAAGGCAGAAATGAACAACTGCAAACTGCTGGAATGCCTGTTGCACCATCAAAAATAAACCACAGCGAGAAGCAAAAATCAGCCTCCATCTGTTCCATGCATGCAGGTATTTGGATTTAAAGAGTCTGCAATGGAAACTTCTTTTAGCAAATCAAACCTGGCCTTGGAGCAGCAGTCCAAGCAGAGATGCCCAGACCTCCTTCTCCTCAGCACCTCCTCCAGCTCATCTGTGGGGATACTGAAGTGGAGATGCTGGAGACTCAGTGTCTCCAGAGGGTCCCGAGTCTCTTCCATGTTGCCCAACACACCTCACTTAGGAGGTGCCACAACCACCTCGACGTGCTCATGCTGAAGTTGATGAGCAGCAGCTCTACTCTGAGCCCGTCCTGAATGACAGAGCTCCTCCCCCAGAAACCCTTTGGTTTCTGCAGCTTGTATCTTGAGCTCATTCTTTCCATCACTGCCCACAGCTTGTGGCCATGGGTGAGGATAAGAATGAAGATCGACAGCTCGCTAAGAATCACAGAAAAACTTATTTCTTCTCTAAACATTATCCAGCCATCCACACATACATCTGTCCATCCATCTTCTTATAGAACTACAGTCACCTGGGGTCCTGGAGCCTATCCAAGCTGACCCTGGGTCAGGGATGGGTGCACGCTGAACAGGTTGACCAGCCCATCAGAGGGCTAAAACGGACCTAAATAATAAAGGCAGCAGTACATGATTCACACCATCTTCATCATCATGAAACCGCCTGGTGCCACATGGATGCAAGCACTCTCACCCTGAAGGAGGCCACTCCTACCAGCACAAACATGTTTCATGATAGGATAACAGCGATCCCAGGGGATGAGGCTTTTTACTCTAAACTGTCCCTGGACATGTGCCAATGACTACGGCACAGGAAGGCCGGGAATATTTTTAGGGCATCTGAAAAAATGGTGTTAGGTGGTGCTTTTATACCATCTGAGGTTTGGCCGTCTTCCAGTTAACTCATCTTGGTGCAGTCTTAGCACTGCGCTGTAAGAGGAACGCATGGAATCAGACATCAATTTGCACTTTGTTTTTCCAGTTTCTTGAAAGTTTTTCTAAAACTTCTGCTCCGCTTGCACTGAAAGCCAATGAGTGGCACCGGCTCCGCGGAATTCTAAAGAAGCTTAATCACAATATTTATATAATAATGTGTTAATATTAATCAGTCGGTGTGTGATATCAATACTGGCATGAGCTTCAAAACTCCATCAGACTCGTTTATAGAGGCTGGAGATCATCTGTGCAAGCTGAGACCGGAAGAGGAAGACGATGAGGAAATTCTCTGAAATCAGACAGTTAAATGCACGTGAAGAGCAGAGCGAACACACACGTCGAACAGCGAATCTTCCCCCCGGTGTTATCTTTGGAGCCCGCTGCACGTTCAGCCCCCACCGTAAGGATAAAGTGGAATCTTGGCATTTGTTCATTTCAAACAGAGCAGGCTAAGCATGTGTAATCGATGCTCAGCAAACAATGCATGGGAGCGGCGGAGCGGCGGCCTGGGACAGCACAGGGATGGTTTCCAGATGACAGACCTTTGCTTTTATCATTTATATTTGATGGTTCGGGGAGGGTGGGGCTTTGTTGTCCAATATCTGGAGCAGCTTAACAAGCAGCTCCACTTGACTAGAGACCTAAGCTGAGACAGATGCGCCCAGATGTGCTGTGGTCAGGGCAGGTAACTCTTCATTTGAAGGCAGAGGGCTCTTTGAAGCTTCGATAGTGATTGTGATTTATATTTCTGTTTTCTTTGGGCAGGCATTTATAGTTTAAATGATTCACCTCTTGACATCCACGAGGTTGCTGGAAAGCCGTCGAGGTTTAGGGTTCAGTTAATGTCCACCCGTTTTTATAGAGTTTTTGGCTCTGCGGAAGATCTTATCTGGAAGGTATCATCCTGCAGTTTGTGAAATAAAGCCTGACCCCAACGCTCCGCAGGTCATCTGTGCAGTGTTGGACGTGAAGAGCTTAACTCTGTAACGATCCACGTAGTCACTAAAGCTTATTTTATTGTCTTTATCAAAATAGATAATTGAATACTTACAAATGCACCAGTTGACCTCCATCACCTGGAGAACTGGGACCCGATCCCATCTTCTGTGCACTTCCTGAGTGGGGATCAGTTTTCGAACCCTGTGTTAATTAGAGCTGAAGTGTGAGGAAAGGAGAGGAAGCAGTGCTCTGTGTGAGAAATCTTTATTCATGGGGGCTTAGCTGTGACTGGCATGGCCTCAAGACATCCCAGCCTCTCTGCTCGGGAAGCCCTGCCAGATGTTATTGATATTCACAAATAGTTAGAATTTGCATCTTGATGGAAAGGTCCAGAAGGGAGGAGACCGGGTGGGCGAGTTGGGTTGTGTTGAATAAACACAATTAGTCTGTGGGTTGAGGTCTGTGTGCTGCATGTGTGTCTTTTGAAGAGACAGTTCATTTTATTTGATTTACTTTCCATGTATTTGCAGGGAAATGGTGCTTTTCAACCGGCTTAATATCCGCTTTCTACTCGGGGTTGATTAGGATGCAGGGAACAGGGGTAGATGGAAACCCAGGATGAAGGGGGGATTGCGTGGGGCCGAGTTGTGCATCGCAAATGTCTGCCACGTCCCACGCCTCGCTTCAGTACTCACATTTGCTTTCTCTTAGGCCCCGTTTGTTTTTGTTGTTTCTATTGGTCGGGCGGAAAATCCGCAGTGTACGCAGCTGTGGACTGTGGTTATACGGATGACAAATAATGATCCACCAAACTGTACACAGAGGTTTGTCTGTAAGGCCGTCGTCTCTATATAAATGATGAGAGAAAATAAAAGGGAGCACACAGGATTTCGAGGGGCAATCATAGAAATTAATGAGCAACGGACTGGACAAGCAGCTCCGTCCAAATCAGGAGCCTGAATATCAAAGAATTCACCTTCAAACAGAGGAGGAGTTTTCTGTGAAATGTGGCAGAACAATCGCCCAGGTTTACGTCTTTATGCCACGTTTATTCACACGAGGGGCTCGTCTCGAGGCCGGGCCGTCAGGAAGAGCCACAGTCTGGCGTGGTGGGGAGTAGTATTCAGTCGAGAGCCAGGTACAAGCAGGATATCAGGTGGCCTTTTAATTACCCCTCAGGTAGGGGGGGTAGGCAGTGGATGAAAACTGGCAGATGGACATTTTGACTTCACTTATCGAGGTCTAGTGATCCAGAGCACCTTGAGAGCCCTTCTGGCTAACAATAGAGACCCCTCCTGATGGAATAGCATTTGGTAGGTTTGTAAAAGGAGCGTGAATATGAAAATATTTCCTCAAGTCTACACCTTCACACAGAGGTGCCCCCTTGACCTGCATACCAAGTCCTCAAAACATGCCCCCACCTTCCTCAGAGACGCCCGCCTCTCCTGGGCTCAGAAACCCGAAGCAGCTGGCCGTCCATCTGGGGCTCATCAGCTGCCCTGGAGAGCAAAAACAGTCCCTTCTACATTATCACCACCACCACCTCCTTTTTCCACCGTTACCCTGCCATGCTAGCACCCCCCCCCCCACCGCAACCCGGCTGCTGCCTCAAAGCCACAGCAAAGACCTCATTTACACTCCAATATTCAAAAAGTCTGCCGCTGCAGAGTCTAAAGCAGGCGAGAACCTTAGAGGTAATGAATGTGGTCGTCATCATAAGGAAGGAATCGTAGACAAAACATGGGGCCCAGAGTCTGTATGAGCCATTAATGACAGTGATCAGATGGAGACCCACACAGTGAGAGGAGAACATGAGCGTTTCCACCCATAGTTAAAGCACAGTTAACCAGCAATTCAGCACATCAAAATCAAATTAATTGGGTTCGTCAAAATAAATACAAAAGATTTCAGCTGGGTGGCATCAAACCAGCCCCAGACCCCATCTTACGACAGGCGACCCACCACCATCTTACGAAGGACGCTGAAGACGCCACTGTGACTCAGAGATCTCCAAAAATAACATGAGCACCAGGGACACATTGTTACAGGGCGATTTTTACACTCAGATTTACAGTTTGGATTGGAAGGAAGACAAAAAGGAAGACAAAAACAAGGCCACCATTTGTTTCTCAGCCTGGCGTGGGATCCAAACAGTCCAAGGTTGTTCATCTGGCCTTCGGCGGTGCAGCTGTTGGCAGCATAAAGACACCCCTGAACTACAGGTAATGAAAGATTTAACTCATCTACGTCCAAGGAGTCCAACCTTCTAAGTTTATCACTGAAACTATAAGTTATTGTGAAATATGAAGTGGGAGTTTTTTTTTTGCATGTCTTTGGTTTAGATTTATGTATTTATATTTTCAAATTTGGGGTCAGGAGAAGCACACCCTTTCTACTTTTAAGATTAGACTTCAAACTTTTTGATAAAGCTTATATGGACCACGGGCTGCTGCTGACTCAGCATTTCTCCACATTTATGCCACTTCAGCACATCAGCAGCCTCGCCTTCGCGCTCCTGTCATCTGTGTTTTTGTACTCATGTCTTTATGCTCATCTTTGGTCTCTTCCCTTCCCACTTATCCCAAAACCGGTCACAGCAGACGGCTGCCCCTCCCTGGGCCTGGTTTTGTTGGAGGTCTCTTCCTTCCCACTATCACCAAGTGCTCCTCGTAGGGGAGCATGTGATTGTTGGGGTCTTCCCTCTGATACTGTAGGGTCTTCATCTTACACTAGAGAGCACTCGAGAGAACTCTGGCGGTGAACTGGATACATAAATAAAACTGAGCTTCAGTTAACCAAGCAAGATTTCACCAGAGGGTAGTTTAACCCTTTCCTGCACTGGCTGTTGGTGAGTATTTAAAAGAGTGAACCTTTAAATGGTTTCGTGTGATTTGGAGTCCACGAACTGGACCCTTGGCCTGAGTTTGTGTTGTTGGAGCCTTTTGGAGAATTTTTAATGCAATTATGTGATAAATAATATGGCTGCTGTGCAAGAAGACCATTCAAGAAGTCTGTTCTTCAGTCCCAATGAGTATAATTCAAATATTTTATTACTAATTATTGTTATTACTAGCAACAACCAAACTGCAGATGCTGAGGCTTCCTAAAGGTGGCTGTGGATAAAATGGATTAAGAGCACACTAAGTATTTAATAGTGGTAATGAAACATGCATTAGTATCAACAACCTGTTGGCCAAACATAGCTGAGTACAGGTGATTCTGCTAACAGGAACTCTTCCTACTGCTGGGCCCTGATTCCAGCGGTGCACTGGTGTAAGCTGAGGACGCTGCATGGACGTGTGGTCTGTGTTTCCACACCATCAAAGTTCACGGGTCTTGGAGCAGCAGGATGCCTCGGTCCGTCCGTGCCTTCAGTGTCAGCACTGAGCCCTCGACTTAATCAGCAAGAGAAAATAAAGTGATGGCGGCGTCTGTAGTTTTCCAGCAGAAAGAACTCCGAAAAATAAAAGACAGAACAGAGGGGAAAAATCCCGACTGTCTGTAATTTGTAAAGAACCAAAAAAAGAAGAAGAATTTCACTCTCAAATTGCATCTTTAAGCTCCAGCCGGACTGATTAAACAAGAAGGCGCACTGTTATTTGCTGGAATCTCAGACTCACTGAACACGGCCTTTCATTGAGTAAACAACTTTTAATCAAAACACACGAGTCTGAGGAGCGTATGGAGGTTCTGAGGCCGGGCTTGGCGGAGTTCACCTCATTGCAGAGCAGGAATGCATTTTCCCTCCTTATTTTCTTGGTTCTACATGACTTCCTTTGATATACACCCCATCTGGATGTCGAGGAGAAATACTCAAACACAAACTCCACTGCGACACATGCCCACAGTTAGAAACGTTCCAACTCTCCCATACTCGGAGAAAAAGTAAGCTCTGCTAATTGCTACTGATTGAGAGGCTGAAGAGTAAAGAAGCTACAAGGTTTTTCCTTCAGTCCAGTTCAGTTTGTGCCACTGAGCCCAAAACGCTTGAAAAATGTTTTCTCTGATGAAGACTAGTGAGCAAATCCTGCAGAAGGAAGTTTAATTTTCGCCATCATAAATCACCGAGCCTCTGGAGGATGTGAATAAAACTCGGTAAGAGCCTCATTCACGATTCTTTGGTTTGAGCCACGTGTGGACTTTGAGTCCTCGGAGCGCTCACGGTGCGTGGCATCGGCATTACTGTGGATGCATGGCTGCAGATAGAGACACAGCAGGATGTGCACGGGGTGTGAGACCCCCCCACCCCCACCACACACACACACACACACACACACACACACACACACACACACACACACACACACACTGATTAGAGCTGTCTGGCTCCAGTGTTGCAAATATGAGTAAGACAGGAATCAGACAACATTGTGAAGAACAAGAAAAACTGTGTGTGTGTGTTCCATGTGGACATTTGTGTGGGAGAATGTGCGCTTGAGTTACTATGAACCTTCACAGTCCTTTGCCAGGGGGCTAAGCGTGGGTGTCATCCATGTTTTCCTGGAAAGACAGCCGCGGCGGGGTCGGCACAAATGGACGGTCTGTTGTTGGAGATAAGGTCCTGGTGAAATCACAGGCTGGCGACGAGACAAGACAAGACATCCGAGGGGAGCGGGCCATGCTGAGGCCGGCCCCGGACTTTAATTTCTTTCATGTCTATCCTGCACTCGCAGGCTCACACTGACACAAATACGCAAGTGTGGCTTTGTGAAGCCGGCCCCTGACCTAGAGCAATCACCTCAAACCCAGCTATGATGTCTGCTACCCATTAGAGGGGATATGGCCTGGAGGATCAGAAGTATCAGGTAATAAACAAGGGATTTATTTTTTACTTTTCCAACTGAGTCCTGTTCTGGGGTGAGCGACACGGCGCTTTATTGGCTGGAGGAACTACGGTATCGCCAGGAGGTCATGAGTTCAAACTGCACATCACCTGAGTGTTAATGAGCATGACATCAGCTGTACCTGCAGGACATTTCACACCAAATACCTCAAAACAAAAGTCACTGTACCGCATACTTTTATGTGTGACAAAGCCAGCTTCAAAAAGGAAAGTTTCATTCCAGCTTGCTGCAAAGGAACCTTAACAGAGGCCTGACCTCAACCCCATCCAACACCTTGGGAATCAGCTGGAACGCAGAGTGTGAGCCAGGACTTATCAACCCTGAGAGAGAGCAAATCCCTGCAGCTGTGTTCCAACATCTGGCGGAAAGCCTTCCCAGAAGCCGTTACAGTGGGAGATACTGGTTTTGGCATCACGCGCACAACTATTGATTCAAAGTGTGGGTGTCCACATAATTCTGGTCATGTAGCACACATCTGGGAGAATCCGATTCAGCTCGCAGGCCCGACAACAATCAGCGGCTGACCTCTGGATCGGTTTCCTGACCCTCAAGTGACCAAACTATGTTAGCCACTAAAATATAGAGCAATGAGCCAGTTCATACAGGAATGCTTGTTTTAAAGGTTTTAACTGTTTCTCATCCCCCCCCCCCCCGTGCTGTTTCCTGTACCTGTGACAGAAATTCTTCTGATGCCAGAGAGGGTTAAAAGTCACAAACAAAATAATATTACACAATCCTCATTCATTTTTTTAAACTTTGTTTCAGTAACGCTAGAAAAAATAGAACTTAAAGTATGTTTATTTTTATTTTTTCTTAAATTTATTTATTTTTAACTTTTGGTATGTTTGCGGGAATCGTGTATTACAGTATGCTAGAATCATTTTCATCAATTTTCGATCTTTTGTTGCGTTCACGCTTCTGTTTGGAAATGTGGAAGGTTTCACAGATCTTCTGCACGTAAAAATTTATAACGTTTGGTCACATGAAGGTTAAAAAAAAGATTTTTAATGCTCCTTCACAGAACCAGTGATTGAGTGATTGCTTTCTACCCTCTGATGTAACCCACAGCAGCAGCGTGTGCCACAGACACACTTCTAAAGAGGCTCCCAGAGTGCGGCGACGTTACGGCGAAGATCAGGTTCAGTTCAGGAAATTCAAAGTATTTTTTGTTTAAAAACAGAAAATGAAACGTTAAAATTTCATCTCACGCTCACCCGTCCATCCACTCCGACCTGCCTTGCACCGTAATTACTGACACTAGAGGGCGCTGGTATTCACATATACAAACATTTCATTGCAGAATTTTTTTCTTGATTCTGATGTTTTTTGTCCTGATTCTCACAAACATCACACACAAATAATTGTTTTAATTTTTGTTATTAATTCCATCATCACCACCAAACCAGCCCAACGAAAAAGGTCAACCTACTAACCTGCGAAATGTTTGTTGGCATTATTGGTGAGATTTATCAGCAGTTTTGTGAAAGTGCAACTTTTTCATCTTTGGGTATTCAGCACTGGCACTGCATGACTTTGGTTAAGCAGGAATACAGTGGGAAAGCACCTCCTGTCCAGAAGCTAACCTCTACAAAAATTCGATGGCCTGAGCGAGCTGTGAAAAACGACAATGATGATTTGTCAACCTTTAATCAGTCAGTGCAGATAAGCTTCCACACTTTCTGCTGTCCACTGACCAAAATCTGAAGAACTGCCAAACAGTGTAAATCGTTCTCTTTGGAGCAGAGTTGGGTTCTCTGCAGACTACGAAGAGAAACCTTCTGGTAGCAGAAATGTTGCCGGTGCCTACTTTTTAGAGCGATAAGGTCAACGGCAAACAGCTGATGTGCAGCTTTGAGCAGCGTCACCCCCCAAAAAAAGATAAGATGAAAAGAAGTTCCTGAGGTGAAGCCCATCCAGCCACCCAGACACCCCCTCGTCATTCTTCCACTGACGCGACATCTTTCTTTGTTATAGTTCAGCAACACAAATAAACTTCCAGGCCAGTTTCATCCTTCACACAGAGGACGGTTTGTCCAGCTCCGGCCACGCACAATTTGTGCTCCACGCCGCCGTGGGTTAAAAAAAACTCCAGACAAGGCGGTGTAATAACAATCGCCCGCTCTCTGCAGTCATCTTCGGCTTTTTCTGTTTTCTCAAAGCTACAAGGACGGAGGGACTGTGAAGGCTGTTTATTTGTTCTTTGTGACTGGAATGGCCAGCGAGGTCTGGAAAGAACACAAGTGTGAGACATTCTGACACACATTTAACCTCATACCATCCACCAAGTCCCATCCAGGGTTAGGGTGTGGGTTTGGTAATGGTCATCCCTTTTTATAGAATTGTTGCCTGCTTAGAACACTCAAACATAAAGATGCCTTAACAGAAAAATGGTAGCAACCATGTTTTTAATGCTTCATAGTTTCTGACTATAGTAAAAGTCGAAGTCGCTCTAGTCAGATGCTTCTGCAGGTCCTGACTGTTCCTAATGCTAATTCCAGTAAAACTCGAATCATACAGGTCAGACTTTCCCCTACCGTGGATGAAAAATCTGGTCCCATTGTAATACTTTTCCAATTACGTGTGATCACATAAGTCGGATGAGTTTAGCGTTCTAGCAATGTATGTATGTAACTCCATACATCGGTTTGCTCATGCACAACTACACACAGTGACAACGCCTGAAAATCACTTGAGTGTCTATACGTCTGGATTGGCTGCACTGGGCGAATCAGTTCATTTCACCTGAGACAATCATGCCAAGCGCAGGATGTCCACCGGGTCATCGGTGAATCACTAATGGGTGAGGGTGATGTTGCAGGGGTAAGAAATTTTGTGAGTACGTAACTCGAAATTTCGATTTATGGATGGCAACTTTATTTTATTTTTTTTTTAGTGGTAGAAACAAGCTTCCAACTTGATGGAAGCCTAACCCTAAATGGGTCGCTGGAGAATGAAGGTTTACAGAAATACTACTTGAAACGAGTGGTCAGATTACAT
>JAMQGT020002792.1:0-31237 GCA_024447675.2 Pterophyllum scalare | reverse complement strand
TATTAAAGCTAAAGGAAAAAAAAGCACCAAAGCTGTGCCGAAAAAGTACATCAAAAATATTGTCAGAGCTTACCCGCCTCTGGTGAAACCAGGAAGCTCCCATAGACCCTCTTGAGCAACTGGAATTAAAAATATTACCTTTATTTGTAACATACTTCCTTCATGTGGTTTTCAAGAGCAGCACACAGCCATGGCACAACAGCAAAAGACAAATTACTCAACAGGCATAAAGAAACTGTAAAATTACTAAATAAAGTGTATTTTGAAACAGGCTCCAAAGGTGTGGCTTCAATAGCAGAAAGCAGAAAAGTTTCCAACTTCAAAGCAACAACTTAAATTTTTTTAGTAGATCGCACTTTTACTGGCCCCCCTCCGAGTGTGTCCAAAGTTTTGACTGGTACTGTAAGAGATGAGCAGAATGTTGCCGTGTGTGTGTGGTATGTGGTTTACGACAAAGAGCAGAGAGGTGGGTAAATACACTTGCTGCATAATAAAAGACTTGCACTGTGGCAGGAAGGAAGTGTATGTTTGTGGGCGATGATTAAAGAGACTCATCTCTAATAGATACCTGCCATCTTGAAATGAACTGAGGAATATGCAAAATCAGGCCCATGCATGCCAAGAATGCACCACAAAAAGTCAACAAAAACATGTCCCGCGCTCTCCGTTCTCTCACCTTTCAATTTATGCATAATATCAGTAAATGTATCAAATCAAGAACAGGTAAAAACTTGTAAGTGCCTTAACAAAAGTAAGCACGCCACTCAACCGGGACTGTTGTCCAAACAGACTTTTCATGGGAAGTAACTGAATGTGTCACCACTGAGTCATTCACATATCCCCCTACTCTTCTGAGTTTTCAGGGAAGGAGGCGGAGCCAAGCAGCTGGACGGCAGCCATGCCTTTCATACAAAGTGGTTGCCGCTCACAGTCAGCACTTCCTCGCCTGGGGTGAGTCACACACATTCGCTTCCTGTTTCTATCAAAAGCCTCAGCAGCTACTTTCTTCCTTACATGGCAAGAGAGCACTTGTGCTGAAGGATTGTGTGTATGTATGTGTGTGTGTGTGTGTGTGTGTGTGTGCGCAGAGGGAAATAATGAACTTGATCTACTTTTATTTGATTTTCTCAAATGGACACAAAATCATCAGCAATCAAACTCAGCAGCACTCTTGCTTTAATGCAGACTGATTTTACAGTTGCAGCATGGAGGCAGGGCTCAGAGCTCACCTGCAGTCAGGTTTATCATCACTGAAATCAAAATGAAAGTAACCTGCACACAGTGTCTGAAATTAACCCTGTCATTTACCATTCAGGGACAACGCACAAGCAGAGGTGCCTTTTTAACGTCACTTATGTGCTTGTTTTAGTGCTTTTCATTAAAATTATCTATTATACAGAAGAACAGAGCAAACTTTAAAGCTACTTTATCTTCAAGCCTGAATGAACCTCAGGAAGACTGGTGAACATTTTTGGATCAAACACAAAGGCGAATTTAAAGGTTCAGTAAACTTGTTGGATGCTTCAATCATTCAATCAGACTTGTAACGCTCGCCTGCATCACTCTCTTCTTCCTGAGACATGTTCAAACCTGAAAACGGTATGCAACTGTTGTTTTCTATTGACAGGTTGAACAACATGTTTACATGAAATGGCATGTGGCAGTTTTTGAGTCTGCGATCCCGCATTTGGTGTGCGTGTCAGCTGGGATGTATGTATCAAAAAGCCACTGCAGGCAAAGATGCAAACGCCATGGGTACAAACGCTCCGATAAAAAAAAACAACAACTTTTGCTTGGTTTTACAATCTTGTGCCACAACATCTCCCTTATCCTGCCTTTGATCACTTTATTCACTGCTCGGTGGGCAGAATACTGAACAATGCTGCATGCATGTATCAAGCACCAACACAGATATGAAAGGACAGAGGCCACTAAGTGGCACCAAAATGTGGTACAGGCTCTATCACACGAATATGTTGATGTAAGCAAATAACTAGAAGGGTGGTAGACAGTCATGCTAGATTTATGCACCAAATGGAAAATCTACCCTGAATGCCTGGTTTATTGTGACACCAGAGGAATGGCATGTCAGAAAAACACAGGCGCACATACACACACACACACACTCAAATAGCTCATCTTAAACAGAGCCATAAAGAGGCCAGTGTATAAAGGTAACCCCTGTGACTACACTAATGCCTCTTTACCACTAGTACCTACTTGGCTTGACTCTACTCAGGTTTTAGGGTTGTCCATTAGGTGGTAGTACCTGGTACCAAGTCCTTTTTTTAGTACCTACTCAGTTGCGGTTCCAAGCTAGCCGAGTTGTACCGAAAATGGGACGTCAACAGGTTGCATGCCACCGACTGGCCAGGGAGTGATGCCACGAGACGAGTCATAAGAGCAACTCTTTCAAAATAATAAAATCCGCCGTTTTTGAAACCCGGCAGTGAGGGAAATGGCTACACACTAACCAGCAAACAATCGCCTTGTTATAACGACCTAAAACGGGTAGAGTTGAATCGAGCAGAGTAGACGCTACTGGAAAAGAAGCTTAAAGGCTTGGTTCAAAACTGATTTGTCCTATTCTTGTGCCGAGCTGACATCACCACGAATCACCTTATATGGTCAACTGAGCCACAACCAGCCTGGCATTTATGAGAAGTGGGTTCTGTTCCTAAAAGCCAGATGAGGCTTTTAGAAAGGGTAGCTTAAAGAGACAGGACCCACAGTGTGCTTTCAGAGAGGGCTGAACTGAGAGGCTGTATTAAGGGCCTCTAAAAGATAAATAATCATACAAAGGCGCTCTAGTCCCCAAATTAAAATACAGAGCTGACAATGAGCAGAAAGGGTCCATTTTAATTTTCTCATTAATTGCACTTTCTGTATGTTTCAGAGGATGTGAAACCAGCTAAAAACAATTCTCTGTAAGGCCTCTGTGTTATCCATACTAAAAAAAAATAAAATACATAAATCTCTTTCTGTGCATCCAGGATCACAGAACGTAATTCCAGACTCTCTTTTAGTCTTTTACCTCATCAGCGCCATGCTCCTGCAGCTCCTTGTAGAACTTCAGAGAGATGCTGACCATCACTTTGGTCTTGTCCCCATTGGGGTTGGAGATGTGGTACAAGACGCCATCAAAATCTGCAGCAGAGAAGAATGAAGTCAATGGCTGCAGGGCATAAATTAACTCGGTCTATTCGCGCTGGCGCCTTGACACACTGGCACATTTTATACTTGGGCAAATGAGATGTGTTAGTAACCTCAATGCATGCTTTCACATATGATCATTTCAGTCAACATTGCATATGCAATGCTGTGTCATCCTGCAGTGATTATAGGAACATATGCAGCAAGCTGACTGCATAAGAGGAAAGTGCAGACAGCAACATCAAACACACCCTTAAAATCTTGAAACTGGTGCACAGAAAATTTGATTTATTCATCAGCCAGGTTTTTTTTGCCTGTATTGCACTAAACTGGCTTGTCACAGGCCACCAAAACACACATGACTGCCCGTGAAATTCTCTTCACAGGGGTTACACACAATACTGCAGGACACTACTGCTCAACTCACAGCTACAGTACCATAACGGTGTGGTGAAACCTAAACACGGATATTCAAATATATTAAAAATGGTGCAAAATTAGCACACAGCTACACGAGACGCTCACCTGCAAATGTCACATCGACGGCCTCTGGTTTGGTTCTGCGAAGAGGGAAAAAAAAAACATGAGGAGACAGTTGGATTGTGTTATGCCCGCAAAGTCGCATGCAACTTCCTATCGTAAATATCATCAGAAAAATTCATCTTTAATTTTCTGTATTGTGTTTTTTTCTCAAAATAGTGAGGAGGAGAAAGTAAGCGGAGTAAGAAAGGTAAGCAGAAGCCACACACTGCAGTCCCAAGAAGGTAGCTACTTACTGCTTTATTTTCTGTTTTTTATAGTTACTGGCACTTGAATTTTTAATCATATTCACATGATTGAAATATAATATACTAATATAAATATTAGAGCCTAACTGATATAGGTTTTTAAGATCAATGTCCTTACTAACTTAGGTATGATTTAAATTATTTTAAATGATTTAAAAATCCAGTAACATGGTAGAAGGCTGTTTCTCTCTTTTTTTATTTTTAAAATTCTAATTTATCGGCCGACATAAATGCCAACCAATAGATCAGCAAATGGCTAATATTGGTCTATAATACGTAATGCGATTTGGGCCTGTCATTCATATATATATATATATATATATATATATATATATATATATATATATATATATATGTGTGTGTGTGTGTGTGTATCTGAACATATGCTTTCCAACTCTCATTACTAATTACACCATATATAAGGTAGTATAGCCAAGGGTGTCTTCATGGTAAGCTGCAGTTAATCAGAACTGACCCTCATTACTTCCTGTACAGTATATACTGCAGTAGTAAGATCTACTGCCCAACATACTGCTATACTACAACACAAAACAGTAGTATTTCTCCCACTATCAGTCAAACTCTGGGAAACAAACTAATGCAAGTAAATTTGAATGTCTATGTAATCACTGCAATTTTATGATGGGTTCTCAACTTTAACGAATGTGGCAGTCTTTTATTCTTTTTTAAACAATCAAAGCACCGTTTGGGGAGTGCACAGTAGCAAATAAGCTGTCTACAGGTGGATGCTGCAGCGACTTGTCCATGCTGCTGCAGGCTGTGGAAGCAGACCTGAATCGGCCTGACTACAGGAATGCGGAAGCAGGAGAGAGAGACGGGCGATGGCTGCCCATCCTTTAGCCACTATAAGCTTTATGCAGTGGAAGCACATAAATGGCTTTATTAAGTGAAAGCATCGCGGTTAAGTCATTTGATCAGCCTTGTGCTAGTGCACCGTGGTGGACTGACACCGGAAATGAGCAGCTGTGTTCCCTCGACAAACCTGTTGTATTCAACAACAAAAAAACAAGGAAAAAGGCCACACCGGCGATTTTTTTTTTAATATTCATTTATATCTTTTAAATTGAGTCACTAAAAGCCGTTTGTGGTCATTAGCTAGTGTGACATAGCTTAATCATTAATGAATATATATAAAAATACAGCCTACAAAATTAGCTGCTTTGTGGCTGGCTAGCTCATTAGAAGTCATTCAACCTTTTAAAAAGGCTACATAAACGATTTGCTTCGTTTGCACTGCGGCGTAACTAAATTATAAGTACCTATTATCTGTTTTGTTATTTTATCTCCTCGGTATGTAGGAGAGTCGCCAAGAGGGATCAAATTCAATGGGGTTACAATTTTTGGCACACCACCACCCGTGCAGACACACCCCGACTCGTCCCGACAGAGCAGCAGGCTATCTCTGGGCGTAATTAGGGGCCTTTTCCCGTTTCAAACACTCATTAACGCTGCTTAGTCGAACCGTGGTGACCCTGCAGCATCCGAGCCCTCCGTGTCTGTAACTGCAGCCGTCATCTTCCGCAAGGACCTAAAGGGGAAGCTAGCGGTGCTAACCAGGTGTAGCAATGATTTCTCACCCGTTGGATGCGCCGTCGAACTTGAGCGCCAGCGTCTCTTCGATAATGCGGTTATTGATTTCTAACAGGATCATCGCAGCGGACGCCGGTGTCTAGGAAAAAAAGGGGGGTGAGCGGTGCTGTTTGGTGGGGTTAACCTCTTTGTGTCAAATCCTGCAAATTTTTTTCCTTCCCTGACAAGACCCGACCGCTTCCGTCGAGGCTACTTCCGCCTGCAACTTCCGCGTATTTTACACTCAGGGCCCCGTGAGATTGGCGCGTCTAAAATAATGCCTGTAATAAATTCGTAGTGACAACACTGAGATGCATAATAAGTTTCAGTGTTGTATCAGAAAGAACGTTAGGGCTGCAATGGTCAAATATACTGAGCTTTATCAAGAAATACTTGTTCATACTTGTTATATTAAAAGAATTAAACCACTGCAAGAATGAAAGGGAAGGTTTACAAGATGGTAGTGATGTATGGTTTGGCGACGGCGGCACTGACAAAAAGACAGGAGGACGAGTTGGAGGTGGCAGAGCTGACGATTTTAAGATTTTCGGTGACCAGGATGGACACGATTAGAAATAAATGTATCAGAGGAACAGCTGAAACAAAGTTAGAGAGGCAAGGCTGGTTTGCACCTCTGCAAAGGACAGATAATGGATATATTGGACAAAGGCTGTTGATGTTCGAGCTGCCAGGCCGGAGGAAAGAGGAGGACCACAGAGGAAGGAGGATGTGACAGAAGAGGATGCTAGGGATAGGGTGAGATGGAGGCAGATGATCTGCAGTTGTGACCCCAAAAAGGGGAAGCTGAAAGAAGACAGAAAAGGAATAGACTACATTATTTATAAAGGGAAACGGGGTATGGTGAGTTTCTTTTTTAAATAATTAATTAAATTGAGCATGGCAAAAGCACAAGAATTACTTAAAAGAAAGCACTATACTCATCGAGGCACCAATGACTAACAGGAAAGTTTCTCAATTTGAATGATGAATTCATATCACTGAATATTTTGTGGTAAACCCAGTTATTCTCCACACACACACACACACACACACACACACACACACGGTATAATACGGTCAATATTTGGTATGACCACCTTTATTCTTCTGCACAGCCTGAAGTCTCTCCAGGCTTCTAGAAGGACATTCAAAGGTCTTTGTTGGATGTTTGCTGACTTTGTTCCATGACAGAGCCTCAGCTGTGTTTCACAGATAGTTGCAGACCTGCTGTCACTGATTTTCAGTCCAGTTCTTGTGTAAATTTGGCATACCTCAGCCTTTTCTCCCTGTTTCCTTTCCTCAATAATGGCTTCTTGACAGCCACCCTTGGACCATTTCTGATCCAAATCAGGGTCACAGGGGAGCCGACACCTGGCTCAGCTGTCATATAAATGAAAATAAATAAATTTATCATTAGCATCAAAGAGGACACAATAATAAACATATTTGTGAGAGCTACAGTTTAGAAGAATGATACGAAGCCAATACAGAATGCCTGAGAGCCAGAATTTGTTATATTTCCGTATATGTTGCATTATTTTGTGTTTTCATTTACATAAATAATATGATTTCCACAATAAACCAATGCAGAACAGTTACTTACACGGTACATAAAAACTCCACTGCATGCATCCCTGTTATTACTGTCGCTGTTATTACAAAACTGGCCACAGCAGCAAAACAGAATTCCTGAACATTTCTGCAATCCCCATTGTTGTTGTTGTTGTTGTTGTTATAGCTGTTATCTGTTTTCTAGGTTATTCCTCCTGTGTTATTTCTTGTCAGGGTCTTGTCAGTGATCTAGTTTCTGTTCCCCATGCTGCTGCTGGTACCCTCTTCCCCCAGACCAACTGGTTTGGTCAAGTCAAAGCATTTTCATTTTTTATTTTTCTTAAATTTCCTCACAGAGAAGTTTCTCCCCATTGTTAGATCTCACACTCGAGGAGTTGATACAAGGGAGACGGGACTCTTTGATCGGACCTCCAGGTGAGACGTTTGGTGAGTACAACAGATCTGCTTTTTGCAAGCTGGGGATGAGCTCTGTGCAGTCTTTTTTTTTTTTCCAGCTGCAATTTAAAATTATTTATTATTATTATTTATTATTTATTATTATTATTTATTTTAGTGTTTATGTTGGGTGATAGAAAGAAGTCAAAGTAACCCGTGTGGCCATTTTTGATTTATTGGTCATAATTGAGGCATACTCTCACAATCAGCATGAACCTGTGTAATCGGTGGCAAAACAAAATAAGGGTGTTGAATTAATTAGAAGTTATTTTAAAAATAACTGACGGTAAATGCCTTTGAGCAGTACAATGTGGTTTGACTGGCACAGCTGACCTCTCACTGTCTAGTTAAGAAATTCTAGTTTAATGGAGATTATAATTAAGAAACCGCAGAAATGTGAAGATGAAAAGAAGCACAAAATTAAAGCTGGTGTTACAGAAGCAGATAATGACTCCCTGACAGTCAGCAAAAAATAATTCAGATTCTAATCAGCAGACATAAAGTTTATTTCGGTGGCGTCCTTCTTTTCGAGGGGTCTCAGTCCCTGCAGGGATTTGTGTCTCCTCCCGCTCTTGAACCGGAGGCCAAATGCATTAACCGCTACACTATTGAGCCTCTTTATTTACGGAGAGTTTAAACGAAACAGCCAATAATCTGAGGCTGGAAATTAGTACACTGAATAGTAAATCCTTAAAAAATACAGTAAAATGTATTGTTTTAAACTGGGACAATTTTCCATATTCATTTTTATGGATGTTTTTCCATTAAAAAAATAAAAGAAATAACCTAACCATGCACTGAATTTTACCATTAACAGAAATACCCATAAACTGATTAAAAAACCTGAAACCTTATGATGAAAAAGGAGCAAAGTCACATAGTGAAGATAATATTAAAATCCTTCATAAGTCAGGTCAAAAATATGTGATAATAATTTAAAAAATAAGTTACTTATTTAAACTTTTACATAATTACATAAATTGTTGCTACTTGATTTTGATGAAGCAAAAACAAAATGAGGTGTGTGAAAACCCCCCCCAGAAACTTCTTTAATTTTTGATAATTAATAACTTTCAGTTTATTATAAAGGTGCATAATAATCTTTGCTTTTATTGGGACAAATCTCCTTGTGACCCTGCAGGCTGGTGTCACGACTTTCTGACTAACTCGTTTGGCCGTTCAAGTTCTGGTGAAGAGAATCTGATCCATTGAAGGATTTTTCTAAGACGAAAATAACCAGTGTGCTTTTATTCTTTCTGTTAGCGAGGAAACAGGGTACCACTGAATTTGCTTTGGCAATGATCTGATCCTGTGGATTGACAGCAGGGCTTTGTGCACTTTGCTTCCTCCCTCTTTCTGCTGCTCTCTTTGTCTTTGTGGGATGAGCGATTTCACTTTGAGGCATTTTCATTTTCTTTCTGTGACAGCGAGATTAAGCAGCAATCCAAACAGACAGTTACTTAAAAAAAAGAAAAATAAATAAGGCAAAAGCATTTTTTAAAAAATCCTGTTATTTTGTTTGAGTATTATATACTCAAACTAATGACATTGAAAATGGAAATTTTGTGGTAATTTGAAAAAATGAAAATCAGATCATTTACATGGGGAAAAAAAGAGAAGTGCCTTACAGTTACCACACTTTGAAATCCATAAAATTAGAATTAGGGGTTTTCCATAATTCAGACATCTGGGGTCTGATGGTTCCTTTGCTACTGAATGTGTGGTGTCATTGTGCCGGGACCTAAAGAGTTTTCTACAGCCCTCAAAAGGTTGTTTATGCCTCTGAGTCTGGCGAGGGATTTAAAAAGATCTTCCAATTATTTAAAATACCTGTTAATGAAACTTCTACAAGTGGAAGGCTTTGCAAAAACGTCAGCTGAGTTTGCCAGAGATAAGACTGGTTTGGCCTCCCACACTAACTGTAGAAATATTTGGCACCTAACTCAGGCAGTTTTTCCGAAGAACCTCCTATCACCTGTGATCCATGGTGGCGAGAATGTAATTCACAACAACAGTCTGAAGACTGCGAAGAGAATCACCGTACAATATTACAGAGAAGAGCCCTAGTAACCCATGCCAGAGAATGCAGAATGGCCTTGTAAAAAGAAAAAAGAGAAAAATCTCATTTGAATCTCACTGAAATGTCAAACATCTAAACCAGTGGTTCACAAACTGTGGCCCTCCGCGACCTCCTACTGGTCAGCGAAGGTACTGCAGGTGGAGCCCTACCGGAATTTGCTGATCTTATTTAAAGCTCAAGTTAAATGACCTTTCTGCACATTTAACACGCACAACAAAGCTTAAAAACACATCATTGGCCTTTTTTTTTTTTTTTTTACCGCATAACACAGTGAAGTCACCGTTGTTTAACAAAGTATAAAGCAGTTTGTTGAACGGAAAGTGCAGAAAAACCAAACTGTAATATTCCCATGTGAAATCTCAGGACCTCAAAATATCCCTGTGACATTACAGGATATCCAAATACACAAAAGGAGATGGATCAAATTGAATTCGTTTAGTCTATGAAAGAAATGGCTGTACTTTAGAAGAAAGAAACAATCTCTGAATACAGAAAAGAGAGGGGGGATCTGTTTTCATCGTGCTGTTTTAAATGTTTCACCTTTATTCTTTCCAAATGTTTTCTTGTCCAGCTTCCAGTACACTAATTTTCACAACATCAGGTTACGCAATTAACGAAAAATAAATAGTTAACAACAAACACAACATCGTGTCATTGTGGTTTTAAGATATCCATCTGTGACGAGAGGCAGTACCCATGTAGAGATGAAGGGAGTTCAGTTTGTTTTGTCTGTGGAGGAGGCTTCTGTACAACAGAGGAAGAAACGGCCCCTGAATTGTCGACGTGAGACACGCCGCTTCAGTTGTGTTGCATGCAGGAATTCAACCGTCTCTTTCACAGGATCTCGTAAAAATGCTTTTAAACCAACAAACAAAATTCCACGCAGATATCTCAAAGAGGGTAAAACCGAAACAGCTTGCATGCGTTTGTTGCACAGTGAACAGACTACACCTTTAAATAGACGGGAAGTCATTCCTTAGAAAGACTATTTTCGCAGCGACTCGCACAAAAGAAACCATCTCATATCGGAGAGAAGCAAAATTTGTGTTTTAATAAATAAATATTAGTTTATTTTGTTATGAGTTTTTGGCTTTTTGGCAGCAAGTTGGTTAACAGGGCTCAGGAGGTAAACGTTTCCAAATGCAGCTGCACAAACAGTTGTGACTGAACTCTACGTGACCTTCATTAAAAAACAAACAAACCGTGAAATAATTGAATGAATTGTTGTATCCTTTCAGTATTTTTCAGTTATTAGGAAAGCAGGGGGTAAAAGGACAGATGATGGTGGCACTTATATTATTTTATTGTATTAGTTGTTATCGATATGATACTGCAGCTCTTCCCTTTATAGCACTCTTTATGTCAGGTGAACCCTTTCTACTTATTAAGTAAATCACTAAAACACATTTTTTTAAGCTGAACTTATTTAATAAAGCAGCATATAATATTAGTTTGTGTTTTTTCTCAAGTAAACCTGAAGCTTTTCTGCTATTTTAGAGATTTCTTTTCACTTGATTTGTTTGAAATTTCATTCCTGATACCTAAAAGAGAAAAAAAAATATGCAAGTTTTAATTTGGTAATCTGTAATAATACAGAACAAAACTGAAAGTCAGGGATGTTATAAAGTGAGACCGTGCCACAGAGAAACTACTCAAATAAAACAAACTCTCAGTGTAATGAAAATGACAGCCTGCAGTTGAAGCGCTCAAAGGAATGAAAATAGCAATCTGCTACAGAGCGGATTTGTCTTCTCTGGAACAGGATGGAAAACGAACATGCGTACCAGCCGAGCCTTCTTTGGAACCCGAGTTCCCGAGAAGGCTGAGGTCTTCGTTACAGGTGTGACCAGTTGGCACAACGAACACGTAAACAGGGTGCATTCAAGTTTAGTTGCATATTTTCAGATGCCATTCATTGTATGGTTGACTATATTATTAGCATGCAAATCTAATATTACCGCTGCATGAAATGCACGTGTTTTTAGAGGAGAAATTTAGTTATTTTTTAAATAAGCTGATCATAAACTAAAGAAAGCAGAAGAATCTAAACCAAAACTAAACTACAGCTGCTACAACTTATCCTTTTATCTGTCCTTCTGTACACAGACACACACACACACACACACGGTTGACCCAAACTGTGTTTGCCAAACTAACCACAAATTAAAAAACAGGCCATTCCAGTTAGGTGACTGTCATGTTTCCTGATGCTGACTGGCACTGTGACAACAATGATGGTAATTTACAGACACAGCCGTAGCACAGTGATACTACCTGCTTATTACTGTGTATTATACACCTTAAAGCCTCAGTGAAATGTTTTATGGAGGCAAAGGGAGGTAGAAGACACTTTTTATTTCTTCAAAGAATGAGAGGAGGATGTGCTCCTGTCAGTGAGGCACTTTCTTCCACTTGTTATGGCAAACGATACTGCTCTGCCTGGAAATTTTCCAGAAAAGAGCTGAAAACAACAAGGCATTCTTGATAACAACCCCTGCTAACGATCATTGCCTAAGAGCAGCCTCAGTGTGAGAAAACAGTGGAAGAAACCTGAGCTGTTGAAATAATATGAGTGAGAACATTTCAGCATTTCATTTCCAGAAAGTGACACAGCTGATATCTTGACCTGCTGCTTTGTGAAACACCTTATAGCACACAGCTGATTAGCCAACGACTTCCTGCAGCATATCGAGTGCAGTCAGCGTTAATGTGAACGCTCTGTGAGAGAAGCCAGGGTGTTTTTCTTAACGTGAGCAAAAGGGACAAAAATTTTCAATAATCACCAGCAAGGTTACAAAAAATCAATTGCAGGCAGTTTCTGATTGTGCATATTTGTCTGTTTTTTTTCAGAGAAAATGGCATTAAAAATGGAGGAAGTGAGCGTGGTTCTGCCCCCCAGTCCCCCCCCCGGTCCCCGTTCCTGCTTTGTAACTACATCTGTAAATTTCCAGATTTAATAATGACACTTTATAAGATTCACACAAACATTTCAATATATTATAATCTAATAACATTCATGCATCTTAAATTTATTTTATTGTTCTCATCTTCTTATTTTATTGTTATCAAGTTAACAAGACAATAAAAATGGTCTTGATACTCTGAACTCGATCATTTTTTTGATGTACTGAATTGTTTTAATCTACACTTCACAATCTACACACCTAGTCACTTTATTAGGTACACCTTGCTAGTACTGGGTTGGACCCCCTTTCACATTCAGAGCTGCTTTAATTCTTCGTGGCACGGATTCAACAAGGTGCTGGAAACATTCCTCAGAGATTCTGGTCCATGTTGACGTAACAGCTTCACAGTTGCTGCAGATTTCTTGGCTGCGCATCCACCCATTCCGCAACATCCCAAAGGCGGTCTATTGGACTGAGATCTGGTGACTGTGGAGGTCATTTGAGTACAGTGGACTCACTGTTATGATCAAGAAACCAGTTTGAGGTGATCTGAGCTTTGTGAGATGATCTGTTATCCTGCTGGAAGCAAATGGGTACACCGTGGTCATCAAGAGATGGACGTGGTCAGCAACAATACTCAGGTAGGCCCTGGAGTTCAAACAATGTTCAGGTGGTACTGAGGGGCCCTAAGTGTGCCGAGAAAATATAACCCCACGCCATTACACCACCACCATCCTGAAGTGTTGGTACAAAGGCAGGATGGAGCCATGCTTTCATGTTGTTACAGCACAATCTGCATTTGAATGTTGCAGCAGAAACAGAGATTCTTTAGACCAGGTAAGTCTTCTCTTGTCCAATTTTGGTGACCACCGTAGGAACTACAGTCTTGGTTTCCTGTTGTTAACTGACACGAGTGACACCTGGTGTGGTCTTCTGCTGCTGTAGCCCACCAACGCTTGATTTGTTGTGCGTTCAAAGATACTTTTCTGCGTACGGTGGTTGGAACAACTGGTAATTTAAATTACTGTTGCCTTCTGATGAGCTTGAAGCAGTTTGGCCATTATCTTCTGAGGGCTGCCATCAATAAGGCATTTTTGCCCAGAGAACTGCTGCTCACTGGATATGTTCCCTGTGGCTAAATGCACTGAGTTGCTGCCACGTGATTGGCTGATTAGAAATGAAAAGAGAAGTTGAACTTGTTATTCCTGTTGCTCATAGAGTATAGCTTAATGTCCAAACAAATAAGCCTCACTTATGCCTACTACTACACACTGTGATCAAATGAGCACCAATACATTAATGAAATACCAGTTTATCAAATTTTAGGACCACAAACCACCCCTTTATGCCCTAATGTGCAAAGACATGTCATACTATGATAATCACAGACAGTTATTAATTACCTTAATTTATTAATTACCACAGTGACAGTTTTCTGTAGTAAACTGTCACCATGAGAAATGAGTGTGATGCAAACTGGAGCCTTCATTTTAATATATACAT
The DNA here is from genome assembly GCA_024447675.2 of Pterophyllum scalare. Lineage (NCBI taxonomy): Eukaryota > Metazoa > Chordata > Actinopteri > Cichliformes > Cichlidae > Pterophyllum > Pterophyllum scalare. The sequence goes on along the minus strand of JAMQGT020002792.1, from coordinate 17,210 downwards.
CTGTGATTTAGGTACATGTCTTCATCTCTGGGCATTTCAAAAGCATGTGATGGCACAAGCATGTGCAGTAACACATGGGGGAAGAAAACAGGACATTGGGTCAGCGCTGCACAAAATCCCCACATTGCATCATTTTAAAAGAGTTGCTTTTGAGTGCCCGACTCATTTGGGTGTATTGATATCATTCTGTATTCCATCTGTAGCCATGTCATTTTTCCTTGTCTTTGAAAATGAAGATGACGATCTCTTTGGGAATTATTCCAATGATTCCAGCCCGCTCTACACAGATCCAAATACCTTATTATGTGAATACTTTCTGCTGGAACCTACAGCAGCTGTGACCCTGTGTCTCATCCTTATAGTCATCTTTTTACTGGCCATACCAGGAAACCTGCTGGTAGGATGGGTGATCAGCACCAGCCACCAAGCTTTGACGCCTTCAGATGTGTACCTGTTCCACCTGACCATAGCAGATGGACTGATGGCTCTAACGCTCCCCTTCTTTGCTGTAGAAATAACCCAAGGATGGCTCTTTGGAGACTCCCTGTGCAAATTCCTCAACCTCGTCAAGGCGTCAAACTTCTACACCAGCATCATCTTCCTCGCCTGCATTAGCATCGATCGTTACCTTGTGATTGTGCACGCCAGGGAGACGCTCAAGAGTCGCCAGAGGATGTGCAGCAGGAGCCTCTGCACAGCGGTGTGGGCACTCGGTTGTGCCCTTGCTCTGCCTGCACTTTTCTACAATGCCACCAAGCTCCCAGATGGGAGGATCATTTGCTCCGAGAACTTTGACATAGGCACTGCCACTGTATGGAGGCTCGCCTCTCGGGGTTTCATTCTTGTTTTTGGCTTTTTGGTCCCTGCGACTGTCATGATCTCCTGCTATAGCGTCACCGTTGCACGGCTGCTGCTCACTCGTGGTTTCCAGAAGCACCGGGCAATGCGGGTGATCATAACAGTGGTGATTGCATTTCTGCTCTGCTGGACACCTTATCAGATAACCATGGTGGTGGACATACTGCTGAGGACTAAACTGATAGGGAGTGACTGCGCTCTGAGGACGTCGGTGAGCACAGCCCTGGTTGCAACCACCAACCTGGCTCTGCTTCACAGCTGCATCAATCCTTTCCTCTATGCCTTTGTGGGAGAGAAGTTCAGGAAAAAAATGAAGCTGCTTCTCCAGAGAAAGCTCAGACAGGAAAGGATGTCAGGGTCAAAGTTCAGCAGGTCAACATCTCAGAGCTCAGAAGGCATTGGAACGGTTCTCTGAGTGCTTGGTGAACTTTTTGTCTCCACACTGTATCAAGGCTTCTAGAAAACAAACTGTCTGAATCTGCACCAAAATCATGGACTGAACGGCTAACGTGGCCATCAGTGGAGCTACACTACAAGTGTGGTGAAATCTGTGCTGCATTAAAGATATTTTCTGCTGTAGTTGCAAAGTCGACAAAGGCTTGGAATTGCTGTATTTTTCATTTGGCTGATGTAAACTGTTTTAAAAATTTGTGTGGAGGAATTTGGACCTGATTATTTCATCTCACATCTGGAAATATCATTTCTCACCATTTCTCGGTTTGTTTTTAAGCAGTGGTGTGTTCTGCTTTAATGATTTTCCTACTGTCTTTTATTACTTCTGCTCTTTTTTCTGTATTCATTTTATATTGAAATGTTTATCTTCACTTTAATTTATCTAGTTTTGTTTGCCCTTACAGTTTGGCCTTCAGTTCTAAGTGACTTCCTGCTTTTGCCTGTTTGTCAAATCACTTTGGAAATTGTTTTTGAAGATGCTATATAATAAAGTTATTATTACTATCATATGTGTGGGTAGTAGGAAGGATAATTAAATACATAGCAGCCTGTCTTAACTAAAAAATCAAGAGATAAAAAGAATATTTGAAAGCTTTCAATCACTTGCATCATCTATTACTGTCAGGCACCAACCAATAAACCAACTGGGATCTATGGTAGATTACATGTTAAGGTTTAAAATGATCATTATATGATCTTGGTCCATTTTCTCTTGCCTTAGGATATAGCGTAGTGCAGTATCTAAGCGTTCTTGCCCATATTCTAGATTGAATTTACGCGCTGCACTGCTGCCATCTATTGGGCTCACATTGGTAATGAGGGTTTTCCACTATCTGAATCGTTCATGTGCACTTTTTCTCATTATTGACTTTTCTTTCCCAAGAGACAAGACAGTACTTTTCATAGTAGTAGTAGCAGATAATAATTATTATTATAGGGCTTACTGCATTTGGAATTGTGTCGTATTGTGTAGTATTATTGGATTTCATGGCTTGAAATGGACCTTTGGGGGTGACCACACATGTACGCATGACCGGTCCACTTACAGCTACGTCAAAGGCTCTGTTGTCTTACTATAAAATTTTCTGTTATTGGCTATTTGATAAACAAAATTCTATTTTAAGTTTGACTAAATTAATCCACTTTCAAAAACAAAACAAACAATAAACCTTGTAGCCACTTTAATAGGTACACATATGGGTAATTTATTAAGGAGATCTGTGTCCCTAATAAAGTGCCTGGCCGCTTTATTAGGTACCCCATTTTGCTACTTGATTAACACCATTAGGTAAGCCAGTTGCCACTTGTGGTCACTTTATTAGGTACACCTGGGACCTAATAAAGTGGTTGGCCGTTTTCTGAGCCGCGATCTATCTTTGTAGTCGACCTGTTTACCTCCAACTCCTATTTGGGCAGAAAGCCACGGTCCAAGACCGGCACTGTCTAGTCAGTGCCATAATAGAAGTAGTAGTAGTAGTAGTAGCAGTAATTATAGTTATACAAATGAAACATTAACTGTGCAGCAGATAACGGTGAATGTACAGGAAATTCTATGTGAAACAGAAAGTTGTCACAAGGGCCCGCCACAGCGGGTAGCTCCGGATGTTTGGTTTGGCAGTTTTGCGCTTTTTCTGACACAACCTCAAAGGGAAGAATACGTGAAATAAATAAAAATAAGAATTAAAAGGTAATCCTTTGTATTTATCACGCAAAATCTCCACGAAAGGCTTTTATTATGCATTGGAATAAAAATATGTACAGCCTTTGGTAAGCGGAACAGTAAGTAGGACTTAGCGCTAAAAACTACCTTTCCCAGAAGTCAGTGCGCTTTCGTCTTCAAAAGGAGCTCACGAGGTACGGCCTGCTCACTTTTATATTTACTAAAGCTGCGAACAAATAAGTAAATCTTTTTTTAATGTAAAGTCTAGTTAGCATTGTGACAAAATGAAGTCAGCTGTTTTCTTCTAACACTGTTGTTCATTCTTGCCAATAAAGGCGCTCAAAGCCGTTAGCCAGCTGGCTAACAGCCTCAGTGTCGTTAATTGAGCCTGAAATTCACTCGGCACGTCGCGGTCGCTGTTAACGCTGCACAAACAACCCCGAGTCCAGCTAGCTTTGGCAGCTAACGCCGGAATAAGTCGAGCTAACGTGAAGCCCTAACATGCCAACACACGCGGTTCCCCCTGTGAACTGGTTGTGTAACTTATTGTTCCCTAGAACCTGGAACTGGGGCTGCAGTTCAGTTAGGAGAAACCTGGATTGATCCCGGAGATTTTGCCTGATATATCAAGCAGGTTTGCCTTATTTATTTATTTTTTTACCTTTAGAGCTGAAGTAATTGCATGGTAAGTTAGCAATTTTCTTTCTAAACCGTAGCCCCGTTAGTATACAAAACCCGAATATTTGCTACTCTTCTTATTTAAGCTCAGTAAACAGAATCAGGCAAAATAAAAAGCTTTAGTTTAATTTTCTTGACAAGCCAGTTTTGCCTGTGTTTGGTCACTTTATGGAATTGCCATGAAGTTACAACTATATACCTACTTGTTCCCCTCAGTGGCCACATGTTTTGTAACCTGCCACACACGCACCTCTTGAGTGCTTCCATAGCTCATTTTACATGTTAGATTCAACTCATTGCCATTGTGCGCACAACGAAATGATCGTTCCAGATCACTCATCCAGAGACAAGCATCTGCGGTCATGCAGCCAGAGACCGGCGCTACCGTTAGGCAATGTGGTTTAAGGGACAGGGGCTCGAACCGGCAACCCTCCAGCTGTTACCGCCAATAAACTCGGTTTCCGCTCGGACTTACTTGAGCTACAAGCTTTCTGAAATTCCTTGATACTTTTACAGCCGCAGACACACTTATCACACGGACACAGCATGGTTTTCTCTAGCCGCGGTCACATGCAGACATTTTCCCCTCCAAATCTCAATGAAACCCTTCCCTGTTTACGCGGGAAGTTCTTTAATGCGCCGACGCATTTAATCCAAACAACGTGACATGCGTGAAAGTGATGAATATGTCATCCGCTCACCAAAAATGCATACCCATCTCGCTGGCTGTTCAGTGCGCCCTTATTCTGTTGCTCTTAATTCTCTGACAGGTTCTTATGAAAAACAAACTCTCCCTTAAGAGCAGTTCTGCTTTAAAGCTGCCATTGTTGGAAACTGCAGAAGTACACTATATTGATAAAAATATTAACTTGTCTGCCTTTACACGCGTATGAGTGACGTCCCATTCCTAATACTTAGGGTTTAATATAATATATGTTGGCCCACCCTTTGCAGCTATAACAGCTTCAACTCTTCTGGGAACACTTTCCACAAGGTTTAGGAGTGTGTTTATGGTAATTTCTGAGCAGTCTTACAGAAGCGCATTAGTGAGGTCAGACAGAAGGCCTGGCTTGCAGTATCCGCTCTTAATTCATCCCAAAGGTGTTCTGTCAGGTTGAGGTCAGGCCTCTGTGCAGGCCAGTCAAGTTCTTCCACACCAAACTCACTCATCCATGTCTTTATGGACCTGCTTTGTGCACTGATGTGCAGTCAAGTTGGAACAGGAAGGGGTCATCCCCAAACTTCTCCCACAACGTTGGGAGCATGAAATTGTCCAAAATGTCTTGGTATGCTGAAGCATTAAGAGTTCCTTTCACTGGAACTAAGGGGCCGAGCCCAACTCCTGAAAAGCAACCTGTACCATAATCCCCCCCCCTTTACACTTGCACAGTGCAGTCAGACAAGTACTGTTCTCCTGGCATCCACCAAACCCAGACTCATTCATTGCCAGACGGAGACGCGTGATTCATCACTCCGGAAAACACATCTCCACTGCTCTAGAGTCCAGTGGCGGCGTGCTTTACACCACTGCTGACACTTTGCATTGTGCTTGGTGATGTAAGTCTTGGATGCAGCTGCTTGGCCATGGAAACCCATTCCATGAAGCTCTCTACGCACTGTTCTTGAGCAAATCTGAAGGCCACATGAAGTTTAGAGGTCTGTAGTGATTGACTACAGAAAGTTGGTGACCTCTGCGCACTATGCACCTCAGCATCTACTGACCCCACTCTGTCATTTTATGTGGCCTACCACTTCATGGCTGAGTTGCTGTCTTTCCCAATCACTTCCACTAACAGTTTTTCTCACTACTAAATATTTAGTAGTGAGGAAATTTTATGACTGGACTTGTTGCACAGGTGGCATCCTATCACAGTACCACGCTCAAATTCACTGAGCTCCTGAGAGCGACCCATTTTTACACAAACGTTTGTAGAAACAGTCTGCATGCCTACGTGCTTGATTTATACACCTGTGATCATGGAAGTGACTGGAACACCTGAATTCAATGATTTGGATGTGTCAGTGAATACTTTAGGTAATATAATGTACCTATACTGAGTTTCCTAAATCTTGCCTCTTGTATATTCTCTAAATACAATAATACTTCAAAAGACTAAAACTAACAGTGAAAGTAATAAAAACAAAACATTTTCAAACAATAAAAACTAACCTGAATTTAAAAATTCCCAATGAAATAAAAATATAAACTAAGTAGAAAAAACAAAGCTATATAACTCTGGTAATAACTGTTTTTAAAAACATTTTTTCATGTGACTCGGGCATGCACAAGCTGCACTACCATGAGATTGCATCATTGTTTTGCAAGGCACAACATGTCAGTATTGATAAGAGAAAGTGATAAGCGTGGCGACATACGGTTCAGATGGATTGCACTGCTAGGAAGTGTTTTGCCGTACTCTCCAATATTCATGGAATTGCACTGAAATATTTAGTTTACTGTAACATATGACGAAAGTAGAAAATCCTCAAGCATGCAACAAATAAAAACGGGGTATTTTTGCTTGGAAAAATAGGACTGTTTGTCATACAGATTTGCAAAAAGAATATGAGTTAAGAGCCGCTGTGTGCGTACGCTACAGTGTCAGATTAGTCTGACTGCCGTGATTGTTTGTGTTTTTCAGGTTAACAATGACACCAGACTAAGCCGCTGGAAAGCTTTCTGTCTGACAGTGTCACCGAGTGGAATGGAGCAAAGGTCAATGTTTTCTCTTACATGCCGACGGCAGCATGTAGCTTTTTAACCAGCGTGTCAGATGATTCATTCCACCAGTTCAGCCCTCTCTGACACGGAGAGGCAGAAGAGCTGAGGTTTTTTTTAAAAATTTTTTATTTCTTTACATTTTCTTCATACATTCCAGGTAGAAAATTGGCAGCTTTTCCTAACAAAACAAAGCCTCACATGGTGATTTGACACAGTGGGAAAAAAAGAAAAGTACACTCGGCATCGCAGAGTGGCTCAGACCAGCTGATACAATGGTAGCAGGGGACACAGAAGGAAGTGGGGACAGATCAGAAGAGGAGAAAGAAATGGATCAGAAGGCATGTGAGTACTTTGAACAACGGGAAGACGAAGACGTAGCGATGACCGCCTCTGCTGTGGAGGCTCAGTCCCCCTGGAGAGGAGGAAGCCAGGGATCCCAGAAAGTGGAAGTGGTCCGTGATATTTTTGTGTTTCTATGGGTTTATGGTATCCATAAAGCCCGGGGAGCCCTTCATCACACCATATCTGCTCAGCCCTGAGAAGAACTTCACCAGAGAGCAGGTTAGTGATGTGTTTTTCTGCCCGATACTGTGAAAGTTAAGTGTTGATGGGATAAGCCCTTAAACATTCCAGTTATGGTCCAGGAAGTTGTCTTTTGTAGTTAAGCATGTATTGCACAATAAAATTAATGAGTTCCCTGTGGGGGTGCGGGGTGTGTGTGTCTGTCTGTGTGTGTGTGTGTGTGAGACAGATCCATCTTACTGTGGTTAAAGTTCACATTCCTTCAAAGTGGGTCAGTGTAATGGATTTGTGGAGGTGGATTTGTAGCATGGGATCACCGGGAGGCGATCACTATTCTAGTTTTCCTGTTGGCAATGAGCGAGAGCTGATTACCTGAAAGAGTCTTTCAGGGAATGAATGAATGACAGCATGTGGAAAAATACTGTCTGAGGCAGGAACAGCAGGTTTACAGCAGAACCGAACTTCATGCAGACATGTTTGTTTACCTCTGAGACAGGTTAAGAGCTTTATTCCATAGGTTTCCCCATTCACGGGGTTCCAGGGAGCAAGCAGTTTATCCCTCATTAGTGCCACTGATCTGAAGTTGGTGTTTGTGAAGCAAATGTCAGTGTGCATCATGACAAAAGGAATCAAAACAAAAACAGATTTTTTTTCTTTCTTTTTTTTTTTTTCTTGTGCACGTTTGTTCGTCTTGTATAGAGTGGGAAGGATGCAGCAGTTTCTCAGGTTCCAGCTTATCTTATGTGAGTGTGTCCAGTCATGTGAAAAGACTGTTTTCGCCCACTCTAATTTACAACATTGCTTTAGTTCTTTGAGGTATGTGAGCAATCAGTTAGGCACACCTCTCTTAGGGCCCCGTTATACCCACCGTTGGTGCCTGGCGAATGACACAGAACGACAAAGCCGATATCAAATTAGGGCTGGGCGGTACGACAAAATTTTTATATTGGTTTAAAAATAATTAACGGTTTCATGATATTTGATGGAATTTTTTTTTTCATGCAAGAGTGTTTTTACCCAAATTTTATTTTTTGCTAGTGTTACCACCTCCAGCGACCACTTGTGCTCTACAGTGCTTGCAATAAATTGTCTTTGCAATGTATTACCTGAAGAACCTCCAGACGGCTGATGTGGCTCCTCTCCTTTTGGCATTAATTCCTCTGGGTCATCTTTAGCAACCTGCACAGTTGCTTCGCTTTTACAACTTTTGCCAGCAGCCATTCATCTCAAAATTTTTGCGTACACGCTCAAGCAAGCACACCTGTGGTGATGTGATGCCACCGTACGTCAAATTGACATCACATCTGCTGTCACAAGCCACCGTTTCGGCCAGATTCTGCAGTGGGAGATGTTGTGACAGTTTGAAAAGATGAGATTTTATGGAAGGAACTTTAAAAAAAAAACAAAAAACCCTGCAATTTCTTTGCTTCCAGGTTTGGCTTCTCCGCCTACACCAGCGCTGATCTAGAGGTATTGTCTGAGTGGCAACACCTATTGTGCAGGAGGATACTGCAGCAGGTACCTGCACTGTAAGGGCAAGCATAAGTGGATATGGCTGTGTGATGTTGTCAGCGGCGGCGCCTGACAAGCCCAGTGCAGCGGGGATGATGGGGCCCTTTAGGTCCCACCAGAGTAAGGCTGCAGCTATCAGTTATTTTAGTAATGGAGTATTCTATCAGTTATTCCATCAATTAATCAAGTAATTGATTAATTAACAAGCAAGCCAAGCAGATTTATTAGCAAGCAGTAAAAAAAATTCAAAAGAGAAAAAAACACAGCTCTTTTAAAATGAACTGCTCATTGATTTAAAGTGCAATTGCAGTATTTATAATAGTTTAACTGCGTACATGAGGTAAATTTGGTGTGTTTTATGTGTGCTAGTGAATGTGGCCGTATGTGTGTATGTAAGCTTTTAAAGGAGCATGAAGAAAAGCGAGCATTTCCACATTCTCAGGACTGAGGTGTGTCCTGTGCTTTGATGCAACGTTTCCTGCTGCAGAAAACAGATGCTCTAATGGTGTGCATGTTAATAAGTAATCCATCCATCCACCCAATTTCTTCTGCTTATCCAGGGCCGGGTCATAGGGGCAGTAGCCTAAGCAGAGAAACCCACCCCTCCCTCTCCCCAGCTGCCTCCTTCAGCTTATCTGGGAAGATACTGAGGCGTTATCAGGCCAGCTGAAAAGATATGCTCTCTCCAGCATGTCCTGGGTCTGCCCAGGGCCTCCTCCATAGAAATGCCTCATCCAGAAGGTTCCCAGGGATAAGTAATGTTAATGATTAGTCAGCATCCAACCCAACAGCTCCAGGTTTTACTGGCCCCATGTATATTTTCACTGGCCTATGGGGGAAAAGCCTTTTAGATTTTTAGATATTAATATTTTATATGAATCTAAATCCACAAAATAATGCTTCTAGAGCCTTGGAATAAATATGGTCTAGTACAGCCCGTGTCCCCCTTTAGACTCACCCCTGCTTGTTGCAGGTATCACTGCCATGTGAAGCAGGATGGCTGCCATCAGCCTTTTCAGGCCTGATTTAAACATCGTATCAGACTACGTTAACGGTTCATCTTATTTTAACTTCTGTAGTTTTACTGCAGATTTTCACACTGTGAAACAAACTGCGGTGGAGCTTTTCTTCAAGTTGGAGCTTGTTGATCAGGTGGTTTGATGAAGGGCTGCCTCCAGCTGTTTCCCAGTAATGGTTTTAATGGTGATTAAAGGAACAAGCGCTGCTGCTTTGGAGCTGACGTATGAATATGAAATGCTCCTAAATACATTTCTGTCGCAAATGTGGATGAAGCGCTCTGCTTATACGGTGACACCTGAGCGCTGAGCAACAAAGCAAAAAATTTGTCACTGATTTCTTTTCTTTTTTTCTTTTCTTTTATAATCGGGTTATTCGAGTTACTCATTAGATTGTTGCAGCCATACACAACAGCATTTCAATCAGGTTGAGGTCTGGACTTTGACAGGGCCATTGCAACACATTTTTTTCCTTTTTCAGAAATTCTGTGTAGATTTGCTGCTGTGCTTGGGATTATTGCATTAACCAAAGCTTTTTGCCAAAGATGGGTGAATTTGCTGAGATGTCCACCCCTGCGAAGATTATAGTTGTCCTGAATGTTTTGTGCTTGTGAACAATCTTTCTGACAGCAGAATGATACATTTCAGATTGTCTGGAAATGCCCTCATTACCCTTGAAACATTGGACGGAAGTAACAACTGCTTCTTTAAGATCCCTTAGTCTTTCCTTTTAGCACACACCTGAATACTCCAGACCAGTAAACTACTCAAATTTCTACTTTTACAGATGTGCTCACACGTGATGATCATAATAATTAATATATAATTAATAAATAATAATAAAGTACATTTGATTAATAGCACCTGGCTACCACTTACCCTCTTAATTCCTATGGAAACAGAAAGGGTGTGCTTAGTTTCTCACATGACTGGAAAAAGTCATGTGAGAAACTAAGTAGATGCTTTATTTTTCACATTACTGCACTCCCACTGTAAGCCACAGCTGCTCTTCAGTAATTAACACCCCCTTAGCATGTATACTGTTGCGAATACTAAAGTGATGCAGAGCTTGAACAGTTGTTTTAAATCGGGGCTCTTTGAGGGCTGCAACTTTTAATCCGCAATCATTTTGATACTTCATTTTTCAGGCAAAAATGCTGAATGTTTGCTTGACTCAGCTTCTTACATGATGATAATTTGCTGCTCATTTTTGCCTGAAATAATACTAAATATTTAATGATAATAATATATAATAATATAATGATATTTTGGGGGGTTTGAATTATTGTTTGTGTAAAACAAGAAATATTTGCTTTTTTTTATAAATGATTGTGATCTTTTTCACATTTTTTTTCTCATTAGTTTTTCATTACTTTTCTGTTAATTGTAGCCACCTATTTCAATCCTTACAGATGTGAAGATGAATGTCAACAATGTTAGTTTTTAATTACGGTTTCCTTGAATGTTTTCTGCTTTTAAAAGTCAAACTGTATAGGTGAATAATCAATTGGAGCCATTTGGAAAAGGCTATGTAAGCTTTTAAAATTTTATTCAAGCTTTATTTGATTGTCTTTATTCATTTCCAGGTGACCAATGAGATCACTCCAGTGCTGACGTATTCCTACATGGCTGTGCTGGTGCCGGCCTTCCTGCTAACGGATCTTCTGCGTTACAAGCCGGTCCTGATTCTTCAGGGCCTCAGTCAGGTGGTCATCTGGATCATTCTGCTCCTTGGAAGCACGCTGCTTCAGATGCAGTTCATGGAGTTCTTCTACGGCATCACCATGGCCTGCCGCGTGGCCTACTCCTCCTACATCTTCTCCTTGGTCAACCCGGTCCTCTATCAGCGTGTGGCAGGCTACTCACGCTCCTCAGTCCTCTTGGGGGTTTTCACCAGCTCAGTCCTGGGCCAGCTGTGCTTGTCTCTGGGAAACATCACCTTCTACACTCTCAACAGTATCTCTCTGGGGTTTGTCAGTTTTGGTTTGCTGCTCTCACTGTGCTTGCCCTGGCCTAAACGTTCCTTGTTTTTCAACCGGGCGAATCAGGAGCAAAGGAAACTGGCAGCAGCAGCCGCCAAATCTGAACTGGATAAAATGAATCCAAAAGATGGAGAGCCATCCTCTGCTGCCCCTCCATGCCCATCAACCTGGAAGGATTCTGTGTTTGTGCAGATGCTGCTGGAGGTGAGAAACGTGCTGAAGAGGCCCAACCTGAGGCTCTGGTCCCTGTGGTGGGTGTTCAACTCGACTGGGTATTACCTGGTGCTTTTCTACGTCCACATCCTGTGGAACAAAGTCTACCCTGCCACTGAGAACAAGAAAGTATACAACGGGGGAGTGGAAGCAGCCTCTACATTGCTCAGTGAGACATTTCTGGAGATTAAAAGAAGGAATTTTACAGAAATAGGATGGAGTTATTGAAATTTAATCTTGTTTTATGGCCAGCTTGGTGTCAGTGCTTGTTAATTCACATGGGCATGCAGTAGCTTGCTAAATTTGGATACAAAAAAACTTTAAAGGCCAGCAAGATGTGTTTGGCTTTGCAGTAATAGTAGCATTAAACATCTGCAACCATAACACACAAATAATTCTTAATGCAGAACACAGTCTGCAGGATTTTCAGTTTGCACTAAGAAAAATGTATCATAATGAAAGTGGCAGACCCCCCCCCAAATGTTCATTAAATGTGTCGGGTAGATTAAAATAGTCTGAAGAAGTCAAAATACAAATGTAATGGGTGCTTTACATTTGGGAGTGGCCGCAAAAGCTAAAGAATGATCTTGCATCTAATTTTCTTTAAGACTGATAAGTTTGTCCATCCTTTTTTACAGTAAAGCCTTAGCCACACAGACACAGGGATTTCTAAATGTAGAATTAATTTTTATATCACTGAAAGTTGACCTTTTGGGTTCAGACTGGATATAAAAGATTGACCTAACAAAGTAATACCACCTACAGGTTTGTAGACAGGTGTTTGACAGCTTGTTCATCAAATCTTTTTGTTTGTTTGTTTGTTTTTTGTAATCAGATTAGTTAACTGTTAAGCTGGCTAGCTAGCTTTGTGAGCAAAGTCATCTGTTATTGACTGACTGGAAAAAATGGTTCTAATTTGGGCTAGAAAAATGAAATTGTAGTTGTATGTATCAGACAAACTGAGCAGTTGACTCCTTAGAACACCGCAGTACAATTAAACACCAAAGTGGCCACGTCGTAAAGCTTAACTTAAACTTGTGCATTGAATCTGTTATGCACAAGTGTCCTTGCCAGCATTTAAACTTAAGTGTGGGATGTTTGTGTTGCTCTACTTGTGGTCGAGTTTCTCTCTTCGAGTTGATTCTTTTTTATTTTTAAAAGTTGATTCAAAAAAATGGCAGAAGTAGTAAAATGGAAATATTTAGAAGGAAACAATGGCACTGAGTGCACCAATAGATCCAGGTTGCTTTGCCACAATGTGTAGTAATATTTCTAGTGATGCACTTCAGATTATGACATAAGATGGGGTGTAGGGTTTCAGTATCCACGGCATAGATGTAACACAGAAGCATAAATCCCATTTCACTCATACTTTAAAATTGCATTTTCACTTTTCATGAAGAGGCAGATTAGCTAAAGAAACCAAAACATTTGTCCTGCCTTGTGGCGACTGTTGTTCTGATTTGGTGCTATATAATTGAAATTGAATTGAATTTAACTGCAACAAGCTGTAAAGTTGTGTTTTTAATATAGAAGTCTATTGGCACACACCTCAAGTTTTATCAAGGCCATCAGAGTTCTTGTCGGTTCACTGGATGTTGACATGTAGAAAGGCACATTTGACTTAAGTTGTCATCATATCAATGCTTTTGACTGGACTATATTGTTGTCTGTTTGCTAAGGGCACTCTCGACAGTATTCAGGATTATTTACTTGCTAAAATTAGCATCCCGTGTAAATGACAAGCACCCAGCTGAAATTCGTTGTAGGATTTCTGCTCATCAATCTGATGATGATTAGCTTTCTGAGGTTTACTTTTCAAAAATAATTTTCTAAAACTGTAGTCCTGAAAAATGCTGTGGATGGTAGTGTAAACACGTGAGGACTGGGTGCCTGCGGTAAAGTCCCCATTCACCTATTTTAAAGAGGTTTAATAATTGATCGGCCAGCCTTACTCTGTGAGGAGATAACATCATTGTCAGATTCAGATAGCAGTAATTACACTTTAAACAGCTGTAAAGCTTAAAGGTAGCAGCTTCAGGAATCTGGATCTCATGTGTAAGCAGTAAAGTTTGATTATACAACAAAATCTTCTGGTGATGTTTGTGTGACAAGAACAGATTGACTTCTGCTAAATATGCTAGTAAAAAGTGTTCTTTTTTTATGCCACAAATTATGATAGCAGAGTAGTGCTTAGCTGCCTGTTGACTCTTGTGTGTACTTGTTCTGTGTTTTAAACTTCATCAGTTCAGACTAATAACTGTTTATTTTTCTGCAGGCGCTATAACTGCCTTTGTGGCGGGCTTTGTCAAAATTCGGTGGCACATCTGGTCAGAGCTGGTCATCTGCATCATCACAGCAGTGCAGGCGGGCCTGCTGCTCCTTATGGGCACCACAAAGAACATCTGGGTCTGCTACATTGCCTACGTCCTCTTCAGAGGCTTCTATCAGTTCCTGGTGCCTATTGCCACGTAAGTGCCAAAAACTAACATCTGTGGTCTCAAGTGGGAGGATTTACTGCTGACATGTTTTCTGCTGTTAGTTTTGCAAAACAGTGCATCTGATGGTAGTTTTTTTGTTGTTGTTGTTTTCAGATGATTTATACCAAATGATGACAGAATAACAGTGAAGAAAATACATGCAGCCCTGAATTAAAACACCTAATCAAGATTTTAATGTTTTTATCTGTTCTAATGGAGGGAATGTTAAATAAGCACTACTGTTTCTGTATATGATTGAATATACATGCCTTTCACTTTGAGCTGATAACACAAAGTATGCTATGTCTGCCTATACTAATCCTTTAATCGCTGCAACTTCATATCATTTTAAATAGTCTAAATAAATCCAAGCAAGCAAGAACATACTTAATGTATGGTTATTGAGTAGAGTGTATCACAGTTGCATCACACAGTTGCTCAGTCTGGATGTTATTGTCTTTCCAAAGTTTCCAGATTGCCTCGTCGCTCACCAAGGAGCTCTGTGCTCTTGTGTTTGGTATCAACACCTTCTTTGGGACGGTACTGAAGAGCATCATCAACCTGATCTTTTCTGACAAGAGGGGCCTGGCTTTGGATGTGCACTCTCAGGTAAAACAGTCAGACTGCTGCGAGGTTTCATACCTGTGTGAGTCCACTACTGCTGCACTGCAGTACTGACTGGATTGAATTACAGTGAATGGTCTGAAGTTTACATCCACCCATCACAGGCATGAAGTCAGATTAATTTTGGGCTTTTAATGATTCCTTTGAGCTTTTTTCCAAGGTGGAATGATTGTACAGCTTACATCTTTAATGACTTTGAAAAAATCAAGAATTGGGTGCACAAGTTTGAAATCAAGGAATACCTCCAAATTCTTCAACTTCACCTCAAATCAACAACTAGACGGTTGAAACTTAGACACTTGGTTTGGAGTTCCAATAGGACAATGATCCAAAACACACATCAAAACTGGTTTTGGAATGGATAAAGCAGGATAACATTGAACAAAAATTATGCCAGAAGCTTGTTGATTAATATGAAAAGCATGTGGTCAATGTTCAACTTGCTAAGAGACATTTAACTAAATATTAATGGGGGTGTATGTATATATTTGAGCCTGTATATATACCTTTGACCTTGTGTGGATCAGAAAAAAATCTAAATAAATTTAGACTTGTGCACCCAGTCCTTGATTTTTAATATTTATGCTGCACAGTCATTCCACCCTGGAAAAAGAGCAGCTCAAAGATGTCTTAAGCCCAAAATTGCCGTCACATTAAATCTCATGATGAGTGGATGTAAACCTCTGACCTCAACTGTGTCTTTAATGTGTTGTATATGTGCTTTTCATGTTGCAGGTTAAAACATCTGCACTGCAGTGGACAAGGTCTGCACATCTTTCACATGTTCCTTCTAAAACTTTCTCAGTTTCTGCTGTGCAAACAAAAAAAAAATCGAATGAAACTGCTGGTCTGAGTTTCATTCAGTTATTGCTTTGATACTAGATATTTGTTACAGGCCTCCTAAGGAGCACCCCACAGTGGTACATAACAGTGAAAAGCTGCAAACAAAACACTTTGTGTGATTTCAGCTGGATGCAGCAGCAATGCTGCATTTAACTGGCAACACATTTCTTCTGTGTGGAGCATTTACGAGGCCGTAGCTTCAACAAACCTGACCGTGTCGTCTTTTCATGACCGGTGCAGCTACCCCCTGCTGCCCTGTTTGTGCTCTCTATCTTTTGATGTCTGTGGCTTGTTTGATGTGAAACTTGACCTAGTGTAATTGGAAGACATGCCAAACCTTTTTTTTTTTTTTTTTGGATTACAGGGAAGATAAGTAAATCTTTTTCTGATCACTGTATCAAAAACAGAAGAGAGAAAATGATTTTTTTTTTTTGTGCGTCTCAGATATCTTTTCAGCTCCCTCCCTCTTGGGCTGTACTAGATTATCTTATTCATGTAAGAGCAGTGAATGAAGTGAATGGCTTTTTTTCCAGTTTAGTGGACATGTGGTTAGAATTTAATTTGGATTGGTACCTCATAAGCAAGCGAATGCTTTTTGTCCAGTGAGGTGCAGAAAAGAACAAACTAGAGCTTCATCCATTGCACATCTATCTTCTTCTCTTACAGTTCCTCGTGTACTTCATTTACTTCACCCTTCTTACGGTCGTCTACTTCGTCTGCGCCGCCGTGGTCATCATCCGTCACTACAGAAATGAGCGTGGGGAAGGAGGCGGGGCCAGGGACCAGGCCACACCCACAGAGCTCAGCCCTGTGGTAGCAAGCAAGGAGCTAGAACCTGTATCTAACGGCAAAAGCAGCAAAGCCTAAGAACAAGAGGAGGAGCATGTTGTGCGTAACACTGTTAGACCAGTTTTTCTAATAAGCTCTGCAGTGTTTAGTGTTTGAGGTGAGGCGCTGCTGAGCCCTAATCCCAGAAGTGCCTCATGTGCAGCGTGTAGTTCCTGCACTCCACAACTCAGAGCTGCTTTGATGTTGAAGGAGGGTTTTTCTAGAGTAATTTGTAAAAATTTTTTAATCCTTATAATGTTTTTAGACATGACTAAAGCAGTGCAGGACCTTTTAAAGTCATGACCACAGTATTTTAAAATTTTTTTTAAAATATATTTCTTAGAAAATGGGAAACAAACTTGTAGAAATCCCAGATGTAATATGCTGGAATGTCCGTTCTCTGTATTCAAGGCTCAAAACACAGGACAGCACTTATTTTTAAACACAACACTCCTATTGTACTTGGTGTTACAATTATTGTGTATTGCACGTTATTGATAATGATAATCACACTGACATCAGTGTTATATGCTATGTTAGATGCACTGTCATGTAATGCAGTGAAATCGGGTGTCTGTAAAAGCTGCTCTTTGTAATGCAGGAGCAGCACCACAGATCTATTTGATACAATGAAACTTTTTTTGTTGGTGAAATCATTTCTGAAATGAGTATTTATAGACATTTTTACAGCTCAAAATAAACTGTTTTAAATCTGAGTACTTTAGTTGAAACTAGCTGCTCGTGAGTTCATTTGACTATAAGTTTAATAAATAAACCACATAACGTTTATTTTGGGTCAACGGCACCAGCCAAATCCCC
>JAMQGT020002791.1:0-15995 GCA_024447675.2 Pterophyllum scalare | reverse complement strand
ATGTTATGTACATCTTACTTGGTTCAGTTACGTATTGCTGTCTCCAGCTGAGTGAACATGCCATCAAAAGCAACCAACAACATTTGACCTGCAGACATCTTCGGTGTGTCCTGGCCCTGTCCGTCCATGCTACGAGGCTGAATCAGCTCGGAGTACTGGGCACGCAGCATTCTGGGCATTAAAAACAAACAAGTTTCTCAAGAGAAAAGAACTGATTTGATTCAATGCATGCAGGTTGGTAGTCAGTTAAAGCAGCACTGTGTATGCACAAAATTCAACCTGGTGATGTGGAGGCAGTGATTGCGGCCGTTGTGGTCCAGGCCTGTGCTGGTTTGCAGACTATCGGCCAGACCCTGCAGGCCAAGACCATCAGAGCTCTGATCTACCAGCTGCTCCAGTTCTGCCAACATGGACTCCAAGGTGGGCTCTCCCTTTACCATACAGCGCAGAGCCTCTGGAAAGATAATCTGACGGAAGTTGGTGTTCAGTTCCTGCAGGAAACAAGATGACAGACCAGACCAGTGAGAAATTCAATTCTGTCTTTTCCAGTCACAGCTACAGTTATGTAAACATGAGAATACACGGCTTCGCGCTGCCGCTGGCTGATTTCAGTGTTTTGGGGTGCACCTACCTGCAAGCACGTATACACAGCATTGGCCAGGTAAACAACCTGGGTGGTAGCTGAAGGTGGCGGGAGCTCCAGGTCATGAGCTAGGAGCTGGCAGCGCTGTAGCAGTGTTACAAGGGAACTGACATTCCCAATCATACAGCAGAGCTCCTCCAAAAACCACGCCCCATCCCGAGAGGTCAGGTCTACAAGCTGCTCCCCAGCACTGGCTGCTGCACCCTCCATTACCAGGTTACGCCTAGGGTGGCGCACACACACACACACACACACACATACATTTATTCCATCCATTGCAACTTTTATCCCAGCATCCACCTACCCGCCCACCCACTAAACACAAATATACTGGTACAGAAATAAAGACACGGTGTAATGTGTTATGCATTATTGTTCAGAGGCTGACGTGACCTAATTTTAGAACCTGATAATGGCCACATATTCTTTTATGATGTCCTGTAATCTGTGTCCTCCTTAAGGCCGTTACACACCGGACTTGATCTGAAAACATAAATGCCACAAATGTGTTGTGTGAAACGACGCGGTTGGTGTGAACGGCTGCATTCAGAACAGGCGAGCCTGGAAAATATTTTTAATACACAAAACATTCGCACATATTTACGCGTCCGGTGTGTGACGGGGTTAGGGCCTTTCTAAGAGAAAGAGGGTGCAGTCTCTTTCACATGACTGTATGCTGCACTGAACGCTCCCCATGTATTCATGTGCCACATGTGATTAACTTCTCTGCTTACTCTGATGTGTGACATCACGACTGCTGAATGTCGGCCGTCTCACTAAAGAAAACAGTACTAGACATGTTGAGCTGACCATAATCTAAGCTCTCGCTGACACCAAAGCTCCTGTTGAATGGCAAACTGTGTCCATGAGAGCCATTACAAGGTGGACAGGTGAGTCTGCGGAGGTGGTGCGGGTCTGCTCGAGTCTGCAGACCCGACCGTCCTATGTGAAGCACATGGAGAGGACTGCTGTGGCTATGCCAGCAGTGGATGATTTCATGAAGTGCTCGGGGAGGGTTCATCTGCTTCTGAATGTAAATAAGAAGGGTGGTGATTGGCTTCAGGTGGAAGGGGATGGCTATCCGGCCTGTGTCTATCCTGGGACAGTACATGGATACCAGGCTGTATACAGGAAAGGGATGAGCAAGGAAGCTGAAAAAGGTCAAGTCTCCAATTTTCATAGGCTCAAAAGTAACCGAACCCCCCAAAAGACATTTTAAATATAAAGATTCTTTTTGGCACTTAGTTAAAATCCTTGTGCTGTCCTGAACATCAGAAAACACTGTTTCCTCACTCTGCTCAGACTTCCCTGCAGCTGCACTCATGTTTGTCTTCAAAAGCTGCTCTGCTGGCCTGAGATCAGGTTGGTGAAGAGGATCCCATCTCTTTGCTCAGTTTTGCAGCATTGCTCTGAATCTGAGCAGAGTACAGCCCTGTACACGTCATCCTGCCACTTCTAGAAACACCAGTGACTGAGAACTGTATGGGCTCTTTCAGATCTTTAAGCCTAATCTGCCCTTCCTGCTCTTGAGCTTTAACCGGTGGTAAATCCTCCGTATTTCCATTGGTGAAGGCTTCTTGATTGCAGACTCTGACAATGATACACCTGAGTATGTTCATGATGCTGTGAAGGGTTTTTAAATATACCACAGAAAGTTTTTGTGAAAGGTTTATTTGGTTTTTCAGCCTAACGATGCCCTCCTTCATCAGCATCTCTTTGGACCTCATACTGATGCATTCCAGTGAACAGCTACCAAAAGCTTCTCCATCTGTCAAAGCACTGACCTACAGTACAGACATAAATGTAGATTTTGCAAATAAATCCCCAAAGACAGTCACAGGGGCCTAAAACAGTTCTTTTCACCTCCTCTGACTGCTTCAGCTGCTCACTGTGAAAGTCTGGTCTACTACCAAGCTTAATCTTTTCAGCCAACCTATTCAGCTTTTAATTTATAGCAGCACTGCAGACAAAGGATGGTAGTAACAAGAACCCAGCCTACTTTTTTATCAGACTGCATGTAAGAGCAGCAGAGTAAATTAAAAATATGAATCAAACCTGCAGAGCGTGCAGAGGGCAGAGGTGATGATTGCAGCCAGGCTAAGAGAGCCTGGCTCTCCATTCTCCCGCAGGAATACTGAAATGCAGTGTTCAATCTCCTGCAGCTGCTCCTCGCAGGCTGCTACAGTTGTGCCCTCGGCCTTCAGCCGCTCTGCTTGGTGCATCATACGCTCGTTGGTGTCAGCCACTTGGCGCTGCAGAGTTAACTCCACGCTGGAAAGGAACTGGCAGGAGGCGGCAGAAGGCTGGGGGGCAAACAGCACCTCGTATCTGTAGAGAGAGAGAGAAACTAAATGTAGCTGTTGGCATGAAGAGTACGAGAGCAGTGCTGTCCCTAACACTGTAGCACTTCGGACAGCACAGAACCAAAACTTTTGATACTATTACTTTCCTGAAGATACGATGGAATTATGGGTGGGATTTCAAAACCACGGCAGTGGAAGACTGATAGCTAGTGTGACTCCTTTTGTGCACACAGCTACTTCACTTTGACCTCCACCTTCCTCCGGCTTGTCTCGGGGCTGCTGGTGGAAGCAGTAGAGATCCAGGCTAACTGTTCTCTGGAAGTCTGCTTCCTAAAAATGTTTCACATCTTCTAAATTAGTTGGTATCACAATTTAAATAATGAGAAGCAATCTAATGCTAATTAGCATTACCACACTGTTCTGGAAAAATGAATAATAACCATAACTGGCAGCCTCGGTTTGGTTCTAGTTGATCTCTGGAGTACAGACACACAGCTTGGTGACTTGTTTGTTAACCAGGAGGTGGTGCTGCTCTTTCTCCTAGTCTCTGGTGCCTCACGTGTGAGTAACTGTAAGGCTGTGGGGTCCAGCTTTTTGTACCCATTTGCATTTTCAATGTCTTTAGAAGCAAAAGTAGTGTTTCTATTCATATTTGTTATCGCTGACTACTGACGTAGTTCAAATGTACTCCCTCGTGTTGTGTGAAAGCCAAATGTTTGAGGGGGCATAAACTCCTTTACTAAAAACTACTTTATACATCATCTAACGCATGAGAAATCTCATTACTGCTTCATTTTCATTAAAAGCATTTTTAAAATATAAATCTGCCTGCTGCCGGCGCTGCAGACGGTCGACAGAACCTACTCTGAAGTAAGAGGTTAATACAATCATACCCGCCCACAGCAGCTGCAGGCTTTGACTGAAAGGTTATGAGTCACAATAAAAACTGTCTGTGTGTAGTGTAACCACTCATTTAGTTTGACATTTTTATCATTTTTAAATTTGAAAAGTTCTCATAATTTTATTTATTTATTTTTTTAAAGGCAGAGACGACAGCCCCCCCCAAAACCAGAACTCAGCTGTTCAGCACACCAATAACACAATATTAATGCTCCACAAAGTGTGCAGCACTCCATGTTCTACACTTTACACAAACTAAAGACTTCTAGGCATCCATCAGTACGCAACAGCTCCATCCTCCTCAGCCATGACCAGAGCACCTGAGTCACAGCGCTTTCTAATCTAGTAGCTAGCAGCCTGAGCTCACCAGGTAGAGTCACAACTCATGAGCGGCTCAGATACTGGGCCCAATCTGCATTGGACACACACATACACACACACACATACACACACAGGTCATTTTCAGGAGCGACTGAAAGCAAAGAGTTTGCACTGTGGAGCACTACTCCACCAAGGAAAATAAAATTCTTAATAATGGCTACAGGCATTAGCCTTTCAAACCAAATGTGGCAAATGAGAGTTAGCACTAGCATTGATCCTGTGGGTAACTACTGGGTACTCTTTATGTGGAAAAGGGAAAGCGTAATGGAACTCCTTACTGTCTATAGATGTGCTGGCAGTGATCCACTGTCATGTCTCTCAGCAGTTCTTCCAACCAGGCCTTCCACTGCTGGGACCTGTGGAATACCAGGGTAGCCCGTGGGTACAGCAAAGCCACCGTGGCATAGCTGTGAAGCTGCTCCAGGCAGCTGCGAAGTGCTGCACGGCGCTGCTGCAGCAAGGTGCTCACCTCCGCCTCCAGGCTCTCACACTGGCTAATTAGGTGGGCCTGACCTGCATTTTGCAAGAAGGCTGTAGCTGGCACATAGCTTGGAGGACCTAATGGGACAGCCAAGAACAAGATATAGCACAGTTTAATAAAATCAAAGACCAAAATAGTTTTACTCATTTATGATGTTACTCTAAAAACCTGGAAGGCACTAGGTGAATGCTGACTTAACATGTCATACAAATACTTCACTACTGATTCTAAAATAATCAGGTTTCCTCCTTAGGGGCTGGGGGCTGTTTTGGTGGGGGTCACAAGCATGGTCGAGTCCCTTCAATCAGGTCTGGGGGCGACTCAGAGCTGTGCAATTCTGGTCTAAACATCCAAGTGATGCCAACCATGGCAACCATTAAAACTGAGGAAAGACAAATTATTACATACAGACTGATATTTGCTAACTTGCCCCGTTGAGCTGCTCGGGAGAAGGTGAGTAACCCTTTTCTTCCTCTCTCCATTATCTTTTACTATTTTGTTTCAAAAAACGATTCTTTAGCTTTTTTAAAGCCAGTATGATGTCAATGAGTCCTCTTTCATTATATATACTTTTTAAGCCAAATAGACCTTAGCAACAGCCAGACATCTGCTGAAATACACCACATTCAGAAACCTACCTAAGGACAAAGGGACAGTATTTATACAAAGACAGATGCTTTTAAAAAAAACAAAAAAAAAACAGTACATTCATCCACCGTTGTTGCAACATTTTCATTGGACTGACCAAGATCGATGGGGTTACTTATGTCCTGCAGCAGGCTGGCAAGCTGCGTGGCCTCCAGGCTGGAAAATGCTGCTTGGTACTGGGAGATCCACTGGTCCAGCTCAGCTAGTTTGCTCTGAATGGCCTCCTGCACAGTCCGCTGTCGTGACTGCAGCTGGGTATGTTCAGAGTACCTGTGAGCAGGAAGGCTGGGTGAATGAGAGTTCACAACGATGCTTCTGCATACAGTATGTGTGTTACCCATCTTCCTGGATTTCCTGTATTTAAGGTCATTTTAAGACTGGATGTACCACAAATGGTTGGCTTTGATTTTTTTATTTTGGAATTTACTTTGGACAAGCAAACATCTGATGTGCTTTGAAACGCGATAAACGGTCATATTTTTAACTCTGCAAATTCCAGTTCTACTGAAAGACAAAGACAGCAACTAGACTCAGGAGCCAACGGTGAGAACCCTCTCAGTGAGTGACAGGTGGGCCTGTCTTATTTAAAGTTTGGACATGTAGTGCCTGGTGTCATGTTAGATATTCAAGAGTGGTGTCAAGATGGTTAAAAAAAGAAAAAAAAGAAAAAGAGGCTGCCAATGATACTGTCCAAATATGTAAAAGATATCCAAAAGATTTTAAATTTATCATAGTGATTAAAGAAATATGCAGGACCGTTTAATCAGAAAGAGACTGCACACATTTGACCTGCACTGGAATCGTGCCGATAGAAATCACATGAGGAATCAGTGACAGCAGACACGCTCTGAGTGGATCAAAGGCATGTCTGCAGAAGACGACTCTCGCAGTGAAGGTGCAGCAGGACGTTGTCATGTTATGGGCTTGCTGCTCTGAATTAGCAACTTAGCAGCAGAGATGTGGGTGTCACATCCAGGAGTGTAGCTGTATGAAGACACTAGATCTTATAAAAAAAACAAAACAAAAACAATAATCCTAAACACACAACCAACTCCATAAAGCCACGACTCAAGAAGAGTATGACCTGCTCAAAGCATGGACCCAGAGGTCGTTTTGAATTTGATGGCAGCAAGGCATCAAGAAAGTTGAGACAGGCCCATGTTTCCCTCTACTTTCAACAAGTCCGTAAACATCTGGGAACAGAGGAGAGCAGCTGCTGGAATTTTCTGTCCCATTTTTGGCTGATAGAAGATTCTAGCTCCTCAACAGTCCGGGGTGGTCTTTCACATTTTTCATTTCATGATGCTCCAAATGTTAATCACATGCACCATTGGATGTACTTTATGGCATGACTACATAATGGGGAAGTACAGTGCTTACGTTTATTACCTTACTGTTTATTTTTTGTAACAAACTCAATGGTGGTCTGCATTTGTAATAACGAGCATTGTGCTGTCTCTGACCGTTGCTCCAGGGTGAAGATGACGTGGTCAGGATGGTTCTCTGCTCCCTCCAGGAAGGCCATCTCCTCCTGCAGTTTAGCTTGGCGTTTCTCTCCTTGGCAGAGCAGCTCTTGCAGGACCAAGTACTCTTCTACAGCTTCTTCTACTTGTGGTAGAACTGCTAGCATTTCGTCACGATTCTTAAACCAGTTCACCTGCATACAGCCCACACAGTGCATCAATCACACTAAAAAATACAGGCAAGGGTTAATCCTACCTTTGACCTCACCCTTACCCAGGATTCTGATATTAGTTTTAAAAATAAAGGCAACATTGCTCAACTTATTGAGAGATAATGTAGGATATAGGACTGTTTTACCAGAACAAAGCAGAGCAAACTCAACTAGGAAACCAAGTCACAACCTCAGAAACCAGAGTCAACCATAACAGGTGATCTACAACCTGACACTATTTTTTTGAGGTACACAAAGAGCCTCGAGTGTGTGTATGATTAAAATCAGTAAGACTAGAGAAGAGTATAAATGTGATTACACTATTTTGCATTCATCAACTCACCTTGATCTCAGCCACCCTCGAGGAGAAGAGCGAGCGTGTGATGTCCCTCTCCATGTCCCGCTTGCTCTTCTTGCTGTCAGCCTGTTGGCCTCCCCCTCCATACACCGCACCAGCAAATCCTACCTCACCCCCAGCAGTCCAGTCCACCAGAGGGTCATACACAAAGGCCTCCAGTAGGGTCAGTAAGGTCTCTCTGCCTCGCCGCATTATCTGAACCACCTAGAAACACATATTTGACTTCAATATTTGTTTTTCCAGAAGTACTGTAACTTTTTGTCCTCAGAACTAGCCACTGCTGCCCAAGAGCAGCTGACTGTTGTAGCGCTGGTATATGCCATAACTCCAGGAGCAGCAGCATGGCACACATCCTCTCATATGTCCCACTTGTCCCATTAGGAATGGTTTCCATGTGTTCCTTTATTATCAAAAGAACTTCCCACAACTCCCAAATCTTATCAGGCTCACTTGCTGATTTTCAATTTTATTTGTATAGCACCAAACGTTTTCAGTCTACAGCAAAAACACAGAGGTTGGCTTCACTGTTCCAGTTCTTTTGTTGTGCAGCAGGCGCACAAATGTAAGTACACACAGCAGTGATACTGACAGAAAGATGGTATCCAGGGGGAAAATGGCAGCTCACTCTGTGGGCAGTGCTTCCCTCTAAGGAACATTTTGGGGTCAACCTGAACGGCAGATGTGAAATGTAACAGTGAGGTCAAAGGTCAAATGTGAAATGATATTTGGATGCAAATTAAAATGAGATATTTAGAATCCCCATAGACCAGCATCATTTCCTAAATGTTGCATACAAACAATTTTAAATAGTTTTAAGGATAAAAGACTTTCTCTGAAAGAAGAGGTCAGAGGTCAGGTGTGACATGATATTTCAAATCTTTATGTTGACAACACCACACTTAGAAGGATAAGTTGACCTTGAAGCCCTCGGTGGAGACAAATTTTAATGGATTGTTGACATGAATCCATTCAAAACTCTTCGAGCTCTTGTGTTCGCAGACAGACACGGACGTACCAAACACAGAAGCTCCTTGGTGGAGGTAATAAAAAAAGTACTAAAATACAAGACTGTGCATTTTAGAGCAAGGATGAAGAACAACTGCATATCCTAACAGGAAACCATCTCACCAAAGGATTATGGTGCTGTACACCTGTGTACTATGCATAGCTGCAAACCCCATTTGAAATCTGTCAAATCTGTTAGAAGGTATGTGAGAAAACAACATCAAATCTTAGCCATTGATGGACTTATATGTGTTAAGGATCAGGTTCAAGATTATGTATCTGATTCAGATACCCTCCACCCAAATGTTCTACCTTTAATGGCTGTGCAAACGGTGTGATGTGAGATTAACCTGTTCACAGGACAGCCTGAAGATACCCTCCACTCCGGTGACTCCCAGGGCAGTCTCAATGTTGTGGGTCATCCTGAATGGGACCTTCTCTGGCACTCGCAGGCTTTTCCCTAGTAACACATAGACCAACATATTTTAACACTCTGCAAACCGAAAAACAAGCAGGTTGTCCACAAACTGGAAAATCTGTGCTTTTTTCAGTCTGCATGTTACATGATAGAAAATGTTTTCACATATAGTTTTCATTCAAAGAACCAAGAACCTTCTAAAGACAGCCAACAGACAAAAAGACCAGCTTTACGAGTGTGTTTTTATTGCTGAGCTGTGATGAGCTGTGTACATGCAGTACAAATTATTTTACCTTTCACTTAAGGAGCTTCTTAATGTGATTCTCTTTAAACTGAACCATCACAGCAAACCAGTTCCACTGACCTTTTTCAAAGCATACGTTGTAGTCGATGTGTACCACCTCTCCAGTGGTCATGTCAATCAAAACATTGTCGAGGTGACGATCGCCGAGACCAATGATGTATCCCACCATTGACATGACAGCAGTAGATCTGGCGTAGGACTGCAGCCCCCCCCAAAAAAAAAAAATTTAACAAAACAGAAACACACAAAAAAAGATTTTGATGGATCAGATTTCTGAACGTCTTGTGTCACGTTTTAAAAAGAGAAGACAAGGAAAACACTAAGGAATTAAATCAATGTTATTTATATAGCCCAACAATCTGATGGCCCCCTATGAGCAAGCACAACAGTGGGAAGGAAAAACTCCCTTTTAACAGGAAGAAACCTCCAACAGGTGCTCTATTGGGGTGATATGGTACTATGAGGTCTTTGAGATAAGATGGGGCCTGATTATTCAAGACCTTGTATGTTAGGAGAAGGATTTTAAATTCTACTCTAGATTTAACAGGGAGCCAATGAAGAGAAGCCAATATGGGAGAAATCTGCTCTCTCTTTCTAGTCCCTGTCAGTACTCTAGCTGCAGCATTTTGGATCAGCTGAAGGCTTTTCAGGGAGCTTTTAGGACAGCCTGATAATGAATTACAGTAGTCCAGCCTAGAAGTAATAAATGCATGGATTAACTTTTCAGCATCAGTCTGAGAAAGGATGTTTCTAATTTTATAAATATTGCGCAAATGTAAAAAAGCGGTCCTACATATCTGTTTAATATGTGCATTGAAGGACATATCCTGGTCAAAAATGACTCCAAGATTTCTCACAGTGTTACTGGAGGCCAAAATAATGCCATCCCGAGTAAGTATCTGGTTAGACACCATGTTTCTAAGATTTGTGTGGCCGAGCACAAGAACTTCAGTTTGATCTGCTGCTTTATCTTCTGTTACTGTTTCTGTACTGTGATGAATTCTGAAACCTGACTGAAACTCTTCAAATAAACCGTTCCTCTGTAGATGATCAGTTAGCTGTTTTACAACTACTCTTTCAAGGATTTTGGAGAGAAAAGGAAGGTTGGAGATTGGCCTATAATTAGCTAAGACAGCTGGGTCAGTGATGGCTGTTTAAGTAGCGGTTTAATTACTGTCTGTGTAGGTTCTCAGTCATCCAGGTCAGAATAGTCTTTGTAGCTTGAAAAAAAAAAGAAAGAAAAAAAAAGGCAACTAGACTTCTTTAAGTTTCTTGAAAACATTTGAATTCTCATCCCAAAGGCTTCTTCAGTTCTAAACCAAATGGCAGAGAGACCAGGGTATTTAAAACCATTCAAGACCCGCCATTGTTCAGGTTCATAAAGGAGGCGTGGGTCCTTACAATCAGTGGTTTCAGGTGAAACAAATTTAGGACTTCACCCCATTGTATCAAGTGACCTATTGAGGTCACCTGAAGAAAGATGTAAATGGGGGTTGAGGCACCTGTTTTAAGCAACCACCTATTTAGTGATGGTCATTCACAGTGGACCTACATGGCTTCTTTACTCCTCTGCTTAGGTGCTGGCACATGGCACTGAAGATAACAGTGGAGGAATTTTATTCTTTAACTTACACCTTCAGAAAGGGTGTTGATTCATTTAAACTAACATATTCATCCTGCTGTAACCAGGTTTCTGTAAGGCACAATAAATCAATATGTTGATCAATTATTAAATCATTTACTAACAGGGACTTGGAAGAGAGAGACCTAATGTTTAATAATCCACATTTAATTGTTTTATTCTTTGGTGCAGTTGATGAAACTATATTATTTATTGTTTTTGAATTTTTATGCTTAAATAGTTTTCTGCTGATTTTAGGTTTGTTTTTTGGTGGTCTGGGAGCAGGCACCGTCTCTATGGGGATGGGGTTTTGGGGGGATGGCAGGAGGAGAGAAGCTGCAGAGAGGCTGTAAGACTGCAGCTCTGCTTCCTGGTCTCAACCCTGGGTAGTCAGGTTTTAGCAGGGTTGATAAATTTGGCCAGATTCCTAGAAATGAGAGCTGCTCCATCCAAAGTGGGATGGATGCCGTCTCTCCTAACAAGACCAGGTTTTCCCCAGAAACTTTCCCAATTATCAATGAAGCCCACGTTGTTTTTTGGACACCACTCTGACAGCCAGCGATTCAAGGAGAACATGCGGCTAAACATGTCGCTCCGGGTCTGATTGGGGAGGGGCCCAGAGAAAACTACAGAGTCCGACATTGTTTTTGCAAAGTCACACACCGATTCAATATTAATTTTAGTGACCTCCGATTGGCGTAACTGACTTTTACAAAATCTACATTTATCCTTAGCTAGCAGTTTCAGATTTCCTTCTGTCACCTACTCTGGCCCTGGAAAGACAATCAACTACGGTTGCTGGTGTCGCTAGCTTCAAAGAAATTATTTGATAGCATCGCCATTTATAAAATGATAAAAACCAGTACCTGAGTGACCCTCCACCATTCGCTTGGTGTGGTGCAGGAACACCAAAGCTCCTTTGACAGAAGGTTTGAAGGTGTAGCCTCCATAAGCTCTTTCAAAACCTCCTTCATAACGCTAAGAGGCCAGTCTCTCCGTGTCACATCTACATTGAGCCCCACTGCCTTCAGAGCTGGACCAATGCGGCTATAGTAGAGCTCACTGGGGCGGGGTACTGGAGGTACTGGCTGCTGCAGGAATGAGTCTTGGGCCTGGTCAGAATCAAACAAAAGTTCATTTTGCTGAACGATTCTCTCTCTTCACCTGATCCAGTGTTAAATCTATTTAGTAGACAAAAACTAACCTTCTGAGCCTGCTGCACAGCTTCCCTCTGCTGCCAGCGTTTGTAGAGGCCAAAGAGTGGAGTGGCACCATCCACCCACTGGATCAGTCCTGAACGGGTTCCAAGTGGAGTGACTGAGTAGTGGCGGGCATGGAAGTGTGGTTGTTCCTGCTGATTGATCTTGGTGAACATGGTGTTGACAATTGACAAGAACTGCATGATGCGCTCATCCAAATGCAAATCCTCCAGACCTGAGAGAAATTTTAATCACTGCTTCATCATAACATGAACTTTTAAATCAGCTACAGTGTGAAACACAGAGTTCATTTAGCTTCATCTGATTCACTTTCACTTTGCCAAAAGCTATATTAGTCACAACAAGTCAAGTGTCAGTGCAGCTGCCGTGTAATAAACAGCAAAGCTTCTGATCTCTGCTGAGTCTGCGTCTTTAAATAGGTCATAGAGTTGGGGTTTCCATTAAAAAGGTTTTCATTAAGGGTGGGACTTTAACGCGTTAATTTTAATTAATTAATTAATTATGGGGAAAATAATGAATTAAAAAATTTAATGGATTTTAATCGCACTATAAACCGTGGAATGTTCCTCAGTGCACGAGTTCCAGGCATACGGTTTATATCGACGCACAGTGTGATGAGCGTCGTGAGCAGTGTCCAAATTCAGGGGGCGCATCCTTCGATGGACCTGACCCACGTAGACCGGGTCCTTCGCAGCCCACGAAGACCGGAAATCGGACGGTCTAGCCTTCATATCAGCGTCACCTGCCCTCACCTCAGCGTAGCTCATGTCGCCTAGCAATCGTGACAGTGCGAAGCAGAGCTGTGGAGATGACTGAAGGGACTACGCCGGGAAATTTAAATACAAGAAACTTCCAGATGGAAGTACAAACAAACATGCTGTTATTTGCACTTTATGCAGTTTGTTTATCACAGGAGCACTTCCACCCCTCGGTCTGTGTGGCAGACTGGTGGGGACATAAACACGATTTTGAAGTTTAAGCTTTTGTATATTGAGTAGAATAGTGCTATAAGAACTAGTCCATTTACCATTCATTCATCAAATGTGATTAATTACTTACAAAGCTTCTAATTAATTAGATTAGTTTTTTTTAATCGAGTCCCACCCCTAGTTTTTATTAATGAAACATTTTCATTAAAATGACACTGCACAAAACAGTCCATGAGAAAAGAGTGACAATGAGATATAAATATGCACAGATTTTTGTGTTTAGTATTGTATACACTGCAAAATCATTTCTATTCATCTTCACTGCAAAGTGTCAAAGGAAGATCTCCAAGTAGGTCTCCATTTCTATCAAAGTAATTGGACAGATTTTATTTGTATGATTACAACCCCATTTGTTAAACAACAATTACGCCTCAGTCACACAGGCCTAGTGACCCGCTTGCTAAGGAAAAATGTGTCCCCGACCTTTGGGCAACGGTTGCTGGTTGTCAATAGGTGAAACTGGTCACAAAGACGGTGCTGCACCAAAAATCTTCTCGTGATTGCTTTGGTTGCTAGCAGGTAGCCACAATCGCTCATAGCTTGCATGGGTGTCACTGATGTGTCTACAAACGCGTGCTAACCAACCACAGAGTGTTAGTAAAACTCGAAAAAGTACAGTCACAACTTTACACATTGAACATTGACCTTCAAAGTATGAGTCGTGGTTACTGCCACAGCAACCACGTTTCCAAACTTTTATCTGGAAGGAAAACAATCTCCATTTTTGGTGCATGTCACATTCGTCACACTTTCACTACTTTCACACTGCTTTGATGGAGAGAAGCAGTTTGTTTTCCCACACCTTAAAGTTCTTTAACTGTCTATGAAGCTGGTCACAAAGTTCTTTATTACAGGATCTACAAAGATGTGAAATTGGTTTTGAAATAATTAAATTTCCCAAGATTGAGACATAAACCTTTTAATAGAGTAAAAAAAAATAGACAATTCAAAATTTAATGCTAAAGCAAATTCTGTTTTAAGAACTGCATTTTCTTTTTTTTAGGATCACTTCCTACCTATAACTACTGCTCCCACTGAGTTTCCTACCTTTAAAGAGGTACGGGTAGTTGTGCCCATCTGAGCCCAGGAAGAAGAGTTTCTTTGGCTTGGTCTTTGTTGGTAGGATGGTTATGGTGTTGCCTACACTCTGTATGGTGACTGCATCTAATGCTGATGCCTCACCAGGTAGAGCAATCTCTGTTGTAGTCATAGACACCAAGCGGGGACTGATCTCATCCAGATGAAGCAGATAGCTGGTCCTCTTCTGTGCACGCTGCTGCAGGCTCATCATTATCTGACCAACACAGACACCACATAAGAGAGGCTTGGAACAGCTATGTAATATAATGTTTGACTCAAAGTGTATGCGAATATTAATAACCCCACATCTGCTGAAATGGACCTGTCTTGATCCTTAGATCAAAATACATATACAGCTACACTATACTGCTGAAAGTATTTGCTCATCTGCCTTCACATACATATGACCCTGAGTAACATCTCATTCTTAATCCACAGGGTGAGGTCAGACACTGATGTTGGAGAGAAGGCCTGGCTCACAGTCTCCACTCTAATCCATCCCAAAGGTGTTCTATCAGGCTGAGGTCAGGACTCTGTGCAGGCCAGTCAAGTTCTTCCACACCAAACTGGCTCATCTATGTCTTTATGGAGCTGGAACTAATCTGAAGGCTACATGACGTTTGGAGGTCTATACCGATTGGCTCTGCAGAACGGCGACCTCTGCACACTACTCAGCATCTGCTGACCCCGCTGTCATTTTACGTGGCCCATCACTTCGTGGCTGAATTGCTGTTGTTACTAATTGCTTCCACTGTTTATAATACTACTAACAATTGACTGTGGAATTATATCCATCTATCTAGATCGATATAGATAGATCCATCCATCCAGCCTTTTAAAGGCTGGATTAAAAAAAAACGTGAAGTCTAATTCAAAAACGACAGGTCCCCTGTGCCCACTCTGTCAGGATGCTCCTGATGAGACAGTGGATGGTGCCCTGTGGGATGTCCTCCCTAACCTGGATCAGGATATCATTGAGGTCCAGGACAGTCTGTGGATGCCATTTGGCAGTATAAGATGCACTGATCCATAATGTTTCACAGTAAAGTTCATTGGATTCAGAGCTGGGTAACATCAATACCTTCATCATCCAGGAACTGTATAGACATTGTAGCCATATAAGGCTGGGCATTGTCCAGTACAGGAAGAACCCAGGACCCACTCCACCAGCATCAGGTGTGACAATGGCTCTGAGGATTATTACAAGTGCTCCTGTCTGTGAAGAGAATATGGCACCAATGCTGGACTTGCCAGTTCTGCTGTTTTCTGGAGAACGCCAATCAAGCTGCAAGGTGCAAACTGCACAGACACTGTCACTGTGAATAAGCAGATCCAGGTCTAGCATAATCAAAAACCCTGGATGACCTCAGAGGTGAAGCCACTTTTGAGGGCCTGGAACTCCACCTTCAATTCAGGTGACAGAGCTCTGTACAGCACAGGAGAGGCATTAAGGCTGCAAAGGAGGAGTACAGGAGGAAAGTGGAGTCACACCTGGAGAATAATGACACACGGTGGGTGTGGCAAGGAATCCAGCATCTGACGAGCTATAAAGTCAACTCATCAACAGTTGTCAATGCAGATGCCTCATTAGCGGATGAACTCAATCACTTCTTAGCCTGCTTTGAGTCATCTAGACCGGCCAGACCCCTGGTGCCCTGCCAATCCCCCAGCCCCCAACCTTTCACTCTCCAGGAACACCAGGTGAGGCGCACACTAAAGGCTGTTAACCCACGGACAGCTGCTGGACCGGATGGGGTCCTGGGCAAAGTGCTCCGTGCCTGTGCAGGTCAGTTGGCAGGCGTACTAACCAGGACATTCAACACATCCTTGACACTGGCTGAAGTCCCGTCCTATCTAAAGGCAGCCACCATCACCCCGGCTCCTAAGAAAACAGCCATAACAGACCTTAACGATTACAGACCAGTGGCAGTGATGTCTGTAGTCATGAAGTGTTTTGAAAGGCTTGTCC
>JAMQGT020002790.1:0-12551 GCA_024447675.2 Pterophyllum scalare | reverse complement strand
GCTTACAAAACAAATGTTGTGTTCCAATAATTAGTGCTAAAGGTATTCAAATCAATAAAATGACAAGGGTGCCCAAACTTATGCACCTGCCTAATTTTGTTCAAATAATTATTTCACACTTTCTGTAAATCCTATAAACTTCATTTCACTTCTCAAATATCACTGTGTTCCTCTGCTATATGATAGATTTAACTGAAACTGCTGATCCCAACAACCAATGATTTATAAAGGAAAATCATGGAAATTATCAGGGGTGCCCAAACTTTTGCATACCATTGTAATCCACCTCCTCTGTTCAATGATGGTTGTTCACAGTGGACATAGATGGCTTCTTCTTTTTTTTTTTTTTTTATTTTATTCCTCTTTCAAACCATCTGTCTTCCTGGTCCAAAATGTGAACATTGGTGTCTTCAATGAGTGCCCTTTGACCTTTTGATGCAGATGTACAGCTGAGTCTCGTCCTGTCGAGGTGGCTCTTTCTGTGTTGTGCCATTCGTTTGTGAAGAGGCTGTTTGGTTTCTCCAATATGAGGTCCGAGTACTCTTCACTGCACTGGACAGCAGACACTGTGTTGCTTATCTTCGTGTATGACCTGGATGACTGAGAACCTACACAGATAAATCTCCAGTTCCGAATTGGTGGTGTGACTCTTTTCTGTGTCAGAGAAATAGACACCGGTGCACGATCGCTGATTGTCTGTGATATGGCCATCGTAACTGCTAACTAACAAAGTAGTCTGAGAATGTGAGTGTGGTACTGGTGAAAAGAAAGTGTAATCCCTGAGAATGGGGTGATGTGAGCGCCAAGCATAGCAAAGATCGAAATCCTACATGTATTGTTTAAGAATGTCTGCTGACTGCCAGTTCCTTTGACACACTGCTGTACTTGAAGTCTCCTCCTATTATAAGTGTGGTGTCATCAACATTTGGTCCATACATACCAGAAATATATAGATCCATATTTTGAATAGACAAGTATTCTAAATCTACCTTCTTAATCTATTGTAGTGTTGCTAATGGCGAAGGTTATCTTTCTGTTAATCAATATGTCTACACCTCTGTGTTTTGAGTTGTAGCAGGCTGAGTAAGTGCCTGCAAATCATTTAACCGATTAACAATTTTCAGCCTCTTTTCCCTTGAATTCCCTTGAACATTTGATGATTATGTAGTAAATTGCAGCATTGAAGGTGAAGGAAGCATAATGCTGAGTGCAGAAAGAGAAAAGATGTGAAAAAGTGATGTAAGTGAAATAAAACAGTGCAGAAACCAAAGAAGCATTTTATTTTTTCTCTTCCTGCTCTCTACGGAGACGGTCGCATCCTTCTCTCTCTCCCTGCCCGCCCCATCTTCCCTGCTTTGCTGCTTGCTGTAAGTGCCTCTCTTACACATCAACCGAATAAGAATCAACATGGATCTAGCAAACTGGGCCCTCAACACCACTGATCATATTTTCTCCACTATGAGATCGGGGAAAGGGGAGCCTGTCCTAGTGGAACAGCCCCGATTGGATACGTCGTTGACTCATGGAGCGTGTGGAGACCTGTGTATCTTTCAGCACTGTCGGTTGAGGACTTGGAAGACGTATACATATTCGGCTTTTTGGTAACGGGATCTCTTCTGTCTGGGCTTGGAGGATACCTGCTTTACCGGTAAATTAAGAGAATCTGGGCAGCAGTTTGGCACCTGGCGAGACTGCACAACCAGATAGATGGGCTATGCAGAACCGCACAGGCTCTTCGCAGGTGAAAGGGATTAGATCTGGAGATAAGGGTACGTGTCTGCACAGCGAGGACGGTAAGCGTTAAACTTTTCTTTCATTTTGTTGTTTTCTTCCGAGAGCTGGGTCATTCCCTCAGTGAGGGATTTCACCTCACTGAGGAATTTTACAAACTCCTGCAGAGCCTGAAACTCTTTGTAGAGGATTTACACCAGGGCCAGGCAGTCATCAAAGCTGAGCAGTGTTTTATTTATGGATTCCAAAATGTCCACCATGTTGGTGCTTTGTGGAGAGGCCGCTTGTGGGGAGTCTTAAGGGTGACTTCTCTTAGTGGAGGTGGTGGAGGGAGTTGGGGTCTTGTCCGGTTTGCCCATGACGATTTGTTCGAAACACTCATCGATATAACTCTGCACACTCCCCAGACCCTTCTTCGCCAAGCTCCAGAGTGCTGACATTATTGAAAAAATTATAATGAATAGGAATTATTCATTATTACCTTTAAGGCCGTCTAAAAGTAAGCTGGCAGAGAAAACTAATCAGTGAAATGTCGCCATGTTCAGAACTGCCAAGATTCACTTTGAGTTTTCTCGTCACTACAGCATAGTGCCTACTTATGCCATACTCTGATGTCACAGAAAAACACACAAGGTATGTTTTGTTATTAATGCTGTACAGCAGCCATGGCAGTATTGGATGGTGAGAGAGTTCCTTTTCAGACTGACAGTTGATATTAGGAGGCAGGAGGAGTGGCACTGGTTATGTTCGTCATGGTCCCCGGAGCTCTCCCTGGCTGGCCATCGGTTTCCTTTTGTTTTCTTTGCTGTCTCGCTCCTCTCCCCGCTCTGTGTGTTTCAGTTCAATTCAATTTCAATTTTATATAGTGCCAAATCACAACAACCAGTCACCTCAAGGTGCTTTATATTGTAAGGTGAAGACCCTACAATAATTACAAGATTTGCGCGTGTTTTGTGTACATGCTTCTGTGGAAGGTGTCCTCCCTGCCGCAGGCATCTCACCTGTGAGAGATCACCTAGTCATTGTACCTGCTGCAGATGGAAGCTCATCATTTATATTTAATATTGGAGAAGCTCCTCAGTCACCGCCAGATCATTGTATCTGCAAGGTGCAGTGCTCAAGCTCCAGCTCTGTGACGTAATCGCTGTTCAATTCCGTGCTCTAATCCTTGTCTCCGTGCAGACCCAGCCCGTTTCTGAACACGTTTTGAGTTAAGCAAGTTTGTGTGTGTGTGTGTGTGTGTGTGTGTGCCCACAGACCCCCATGTCCAGAGGAGACCGTGGAGAGAAGCAGTTGTTTCTCCCACCATTAGCATCTGCTCACGATTGACCCACAATAAACTCTGTTTGATTTCTCTATTCTGTGTCCAGCAAGTGAGTCCTCCTCTGCCCAGTTCATGACAGCTGGCCAGCATGGACCCAGTGGGTACAGGCAGCCTGCAGGAAACAGTCACTGCTCTCCAACAACAGCTGGGGGAACATGAACACATTCTCTGTAGCATTGCTGCGACCCAGCAGATAATTCTTCGGAAGGTAAACTAACTCTGTGGGAAAATCCAAACCATTACCTTTCCTTCTCCATTTCCTCCAGTAGCCTCGGCCTCGGATCCTCTCACAGAGCCGCTGAGCTCTGCGATTGGCATCTGTTAGGTCATCGGAGCCCCCGGAGAGGGCCCTGCCTCCACCTGAATGCTTCTTTGGTGAGTTGGGAAAAGCCCAGGATTTTTTTTTGACCCACTGCTCTTTTGTTTTCCGGCAGCTCCGCCGGACTTATGCCTCAGACGTTAGATTCTGACATTCCAGCAGCTTTAACAGACTGACAGCATTTGAAGTTCATGGAATGACAGGACTCTGTTGTTGCTGCTGAAATAAGAGCTGTGGGAATGCACATTATAGTTTCTCATGTAAGATATCATAATACTGTGCTTATTAGGAACAGTTTGGTGCAATTCAGTATTACGCCAAATATGAAACCTGCAACAACTGAAACCACTGCTGTCCCCAGGGACGATCACTGCAAACTTTGTCAAACGGGAAAAGCAGGGGGTGAAGCAAGGAGTTGGACTCAACCATCTGTGCAAATGTGTGACTCTGTGACACACTCACACATACATCTACACACACACACACACGCACACACACACACAGACACCCTCACTGCTTGGCTTAATTCAGGTTGTCACCGTGACAGAAGGATTACCTGTGACAGGGGCCACCTGAGTTAAAGTCTAATGGGTCAGCAACCTGGAGTAGCGTGTGTGTTTGCATGCACCATACGTTCATAGTTGCTATTTCAAGGTAGATTTTCCATCAAACAGTGCTTGAAGTGTGGGAGCACAGTAGAAGCACAGCTCCTGCTTGGAACAAACAAATCTCTCTTTTGTACTCGTTGATTTATTTTGCTAGACTTGAATTTCTTGCACAGTACTTATTACCTGGTCTAGCTCTACCGTGCCTTTGTCTGCCCAGTGTAACACTGATGTTGCTGTGGTGTGGAGATTTAAAGGTTATAATGGATGTCAACATATTAAAATGAAGCCATGAGCTACATTTGAGAGTAAATAAATTTACTCTAGCCTTAGCTGGAGTGATTGAATATGTGAAAAAATTTCCATGTGCAAGCAGTAGCTACTTTAGCCTACATATATACTTTATTTGGAAAAAAACAACAACTATGTAATCTGTAGTCAATGAAGTATTCAGATAATTTAGTTAGAGTAAATAGTATTACAAATACACTTTAGAAACAAAGAGGTTTGTGTTCCTGGCCACTACTTGAAGTGTGGCTCTAGAAGGGACACTGTAAATATCCAACAGCACTTCAGTTTCCCTGAATCTCTTTACATATACACTACAGTGTATATGATGCAGTGTAATTTTGGTCCAAGCTTTAATCAGATAGGAGCTGATGATAAAAAAGGAGCTGTAAAATGCACGGAGGAGCGGACCTCAATCAGATCATAGGAAAAAATAACCACTATGATGACAGAGCCTGTCTCATTTCTCTCAATGCAAAAATGCATTGCAGCTCAATAACCCAGTAAGTCATTAGTGGGGAAAGCGGCTTCAAAAACTATAATCACATAATTAACAATTAACGAATCTCTTGCATTTGCAATCTTGACCAGGCAGTTGTGGCTTTAATTTTAATCACAGGCTCGATGGATAAAACGCAATATTTTTATATGTGAATACATGAGGAAATTGGTCCCCCCAGGATTAACTGCTATGAGACGGTGATCAGAAGGAGGAAGAAATGCCATATAAGAGCAAATCCGTCAATGGGATTTATCATCGGCAGAGAGAGTAAGTGGTTGACATCAAGAAATCCTATCGGTTAGAAAAGGCCAGCCTGAAGGATGGCATAAGAACAGGTCCTAATCACTGCATCCATAGAGCCTGCCACAGAGACAGGAACTAAGTTTCATGCTGTGCAGATGTACCTCTGAGATGGTCCAGCACATAGTAGCAGGATGGAACGTGCAAGCTGGGACTGTAGGCATAGAAACAAGTAGCTGAGATGGTGTACAGAAACATCTGTGCAGTGTATGGATTAGTAAACCCCACATCCCTATAGGACACACGCGTCAAAGTAGTCAAGAGTGACAAGGCTAAGATCCGTTGGGACTTTGAGTTCCAGACTGACAAGCAGTTCTTGGCTAATCAACCAGACATAGCTGTGGTTAGTAAGGAGGGCTTTACCGGATTTTTAAGTGGGCTACAGCACTCTTGACTTTGGGAACCACTAATCTAATAGACTGAAATTTGTTTATGTAAATGGGGAGTCTTCTTCACATACTAAGGTTAATTATGGAGTTCCACAGGGTTCTGTGCTAGGACCAATTTCATTCACACTATACACACTTCTTTTAGGCAGGATTATGAGAAAGCATTGTATACATTTTCATTGCTATGCAGATGATACTCAGCTTTATCTATCCAGGAAGCCAGATAACACACTTCAATTAGTTAAACTGCAGGAATGACTTAAAGACATAAAGGCCTGGTTGACCTCTAATTTCATGCTTCCAAATTCAGATAAAACTGAAGTTCTTGTACTCTGCCCCACAAATCTTAGAAACATGTCGTCAAACCAGATACTTACTCTGGATGGCACTACTTTGGACTCCAATAACACTGTTGGGAATAATACAGGAATCTTGAAGTAATTTTTGACCGGGATATGTCCTTCAATACACATATTAAACAAACTTGCAGGACTACGTTTTTGCATTTGTACAATATTTCTAAAATTAGAAACATCCTTTCTCAGAGTGATGCTGAAAAGCTAATTCATGCATTTATTACTTCTAGGCTGGCCTATTGTAATTCAGTATTATCAGGCTGTCCTAAAAGATCCCTGAAAAGCCTTCAGCTGATCCAAAATGCTGCAGCTAGAGTACTGACAGGGACTAGAAAGAGAGAGCAGATTTCTCCCATATTGGCTTCTCTTCACTGGATCCCTGTTAAATCCAGAATAGAATTTAAATCCTTCTCCTCACAAACAAGGTCTTGAATAATCAGGCCCCATTTTACCTTAAAGACCTCATAGTACCGTATCACCCCAATAGAGCACTTTGCTCTCAGACTGCTGGCTTACTTGTGGTTCCTAGGATACTTCAGAGTAGAATGGGAGGCAGAGCCTTCAGCTTTCAGGCCCCTCTTCTGTGGAACCAGCTCCCAGCTTGGATTCAGGGGACAGACACCCTCTCTATTTTTAAGATTAGGCTTAAAACTTTCCTTTAGGATAAAGCTTATAGTTAGGGCTGGATCAGGTGACCCTCCCTTAGTTATGCTGCAATAGGTCTAGGCTATTATACCCGACTCATTTAATTTAATTATTAACATTAAATTATTAGTTATTATTAATCACTGGCTCTCCTCCACAGCATGTCTTTTGTCCTGTCTCTCTTTCTCCTCACCCTCAACTGGTCACAGCAGATGACTGCCCCTCCCTGAGCCTGGTTCTGCCAGAGGTTTCTTCCTGTTAAAGGTAGTTTTTCCTTCCCACTTTTGCCAAGTGCTTGCTCATAAGGGGTCGTTTTGATTGTTGGGTTTTCTCTGTAATTATTGCAGGGTCTTTACCTTACAATCTAAAGCACCCTGAGGCAATTGATTGCTGTGATTTGGCATTAAATAAAATAAAAATAAATAAATAAAATCGAATTGAACTGGATTTTAAAGCACCTTTGTACGACAAACAACATAATAAAAGTATTTAATTTACAATGGAAATTGCAGAAATTTAAATAGGTCAACAAAAGTAGAGAAAATCAGGAAGAAAAGTCATAAAACAGGAGAATAAGAATTGCAGTGCATTTTCACAGTAGTGCAGTGTGAGTATATTGTTTCAAAACTACAAAGACTTCTATGATATAAAAGAATCAACAGTTAGGAGACTTAATGTCTTACTGGTTTTTCACACCTGTTTCAGACCCACTCAGAGCTTTGGTTTATAAACTGGGCTTAGCTCCAGTTCCCCCTGCAGGCTCTACTATTCCACATGCCTCACTATTCGGGATCTATTCAAGCTCTGTGCTCTTTTCCTCCTCTTCGGCCTTTGTGGTACAAATGTCACTACATGAAGTCTCTTCAGAACTTATTCTGACCCTCTTTTTGGCATTTATTGCTTTGTCATTTTGCTGTATCTCTGAGTTTTGTAGCTCAGAAAGCCACACACACCTGTCTGTACAACAAGCCTGAAAGATCAAGTAACTGCCGCTTCTGTTTTTTTTTTCTTTTGCCCCCCCCCCAACGATGTTGGTCTTCCCTGCTCACCCACATCCACTTTTTTAATTATTCCTCTCAGTGTTTAGCTATTCTGTTTGTATCCTGAGCTTTTTGATCCAGCCTCTTAAGGTGCACCCAGTTGTGTTATTTGAGACATTGTGATCTACAAAATAAAACCAAAACAAACAAACATTCCTGTCAGGTCCTTAGGCTTGTATATGAAATTAAATAAATAATAAAGTTGAATTAGAACCCTGAATGCACTTGTGTTTATTTTCTGCAGCAGAAATAAAAGCTTACACAATGACAGTGCAGTCTTTACAAACTGGGCTTAGCTTAGAAATAAAATCCAGATGATTTCATTTTCTTTTAAATGTCATACCATGTTCCTATTTTGTGACAAGGGCTTCTTTTAAACTGAAAGTGTGTTAACGCTCTATTGTATTTCTTATTCTGTCCTCCCTCTCTTTCTGTGTCTCATCTGTCTCCGTCTCCCGGTCTTCTGTCCTGCTCATAAAATGACTCCAATCCCCATATTTCCCTAAGCTCTAAGCAATTATTTGGACATCCTTGCCTTCCCAGTTCTGCACTGCACAGGACAACTTGTTGTTTGGTCCCATGTTGTGTAGCTGCTGGTCTGTGTCCTTCACCACCGTATCTCCCCAGTTGATCCACACAGAGACACTTCAGAATGAGTTCCTGATACGCTGAATCACTGTAGGCGTGACAGCTGATGCTAAAGCCCAGTGACACACACACACACACACACACACACACACACACACACACCCAAGTACACACCTGCAGCAGTGGGTTTATATCATAAATATGAGCCTGTACTTTTCTTTTGAGAATCTTTGCATGTTTTTTGGTTTAGAGGAGCACACCGAAGCAAGTTCCCGAATTTCAGAGAAAACTCAGAATGAATTCCTTAAGGCATAAACATGCCAGAGATTCAGGAACAGTTCTAGATGTTTAGCTGATGGTTGAAAGTTTCTTCGTTCATGTGGAGCCGAACTTAAAGCAGCTACGGAATAAAAACTCTCAGAGATAACACCCTCTATGGCCTGTTCATTGGATCTCTGCGATGAGGTTGCCTGCTTAGATGTACTTTATAGCTTCAACACCTGAAATGTGACAAACGTTTTTTTCATAACTGCCACAAAGGATGAGACTCTCAAAGCAAAATCAATAACTGCCTCAGGCTAAAAACATCCACAATCGATCAGTCAACACTAATGTCACTTCTTTAATATTGTGGAGGTTGCCCTCGTTCCACCAAAACAGCTTTGGCTCTTTGGGGCGAGGATATGGGACACCATAGCGGAAATACACCTTAAAAGGGTCTATACTATTAAGGAATGTTTAGTAGCAGCTAATTTAGCAGCTAATTTCCAATTTATTAAGTTTGGCAAACAAACTAGAAACTAGATAATAATCTCTACTGTAAGATACTGTCCCTGCATCTGCGGCATAAGACCATTGCATAAAGCTTGCATAAAAAAAATCTACAGATTATTTTTGCGTACAGGGCAGTTTCTCACAGTAGTTAGGTAATCTGTAACACTGAGAATTTACCAAGAATTTACGTGGTACCTCATACTTAACTTATTTTAGCTCTGTTTTTGGTCTCCACCTAGTGGTGAGAAAAGTGTCTGGCTCTGCTTCACTATGGTCCCAGTCGCACAGACCCAGGCACCAGTCTGCGACCATCCAGCGGCCGCCGAAAGTGGGGAAAAAATGTGTGTTTCCTGAACGGTTGGAGGCGTTACACGCATAAGACCAATCTTCATTTACAAAAAGACAAAAGTAAAATAAGGAGAAGCATCTGTGCCACGGGGTGCCCTAAATCTTTTATTAAGCGCAACAGTAAAAACAACAACACAAACGGTGCAGTCGAACAGGCAGTGGCAGGAGGACGTGGTTTAATCACCTTATCTTCGAGCTACACGGACAATTAAATTAAGGAAAAAGTGATTTAGAATCCATAAGGATTTACCGCCGAGCTCAAAGAATCCAACACGCTTTTAGCCGAGATTGCTTAATAACGCACTGGCAGATCTGCATTGTTGAAACTGCAATGTCCCAAGCACAGGCTACACAAATCTTAGTTATTTTCCCATTTGTGCTTTTACCGCGATGTTTTATGTTGCACCCCAGTGGAAAATATCATTTTATCAGCAAGGTTGGAATTATTAAAAAAAAAAAAAGTATCAAGAGAGTGTTACTCACTTTCCTTTTGGTGCTGAAGAGATGATGACGAAATGAAGGACTGTAGCTAAGAATACCAGTGAAAGTAAACAGCTGGCAATAAAAATGATGCTGAAACGGAGGACAGAAGCAATGCAAATTTCACTTTGATCACTTTACTACAACTAATTATTGCATCTTCATGTATCATTTTGTTGACACTAATTAACATTATGTGTAAACCTATATTACAAAGTGCTTCAGAGGGAAACTACTCACTGTAATAACAGGCAGATTTTTAATAAAGTGGGGCAACATTCATAACTTGCCAGTGGGTTTAACACATTCTTCAAAGTTTGAAACATATCAGCACATTAGGAAGTGGTGTTGTTAAAATGGAAAGAAGAGGCAGTAATTTATGACCGGTGATACTGATCGTTAATTTTGATGAACGTTCAGATAGTTTATCTTTTTTTGTGTTCTTTCGTTAAACGTGGTGCCCTGTATGTCAGGCTGAAGGAGATGAGAAAAGGAATTCACCCAGCTCTCACTGTGGCCGCCACGCAGATGCTACAGGGCCGCCATCGGACACGCTACAGTACACATGTGTATGCGACACAGCTCAGTCAGACTTGCTATTTATTTGAACAGTGACTGTAC
The DNA here is from genome assembly GCA_024447675.2 of Pterophyllum scalare. Taxonomy (NCBI): domain Eukaryota; kingdom Metazoa; phylum Chordata; class Actinopteri; order Cichliformes; family Cichlidae; genus Pterophyllum; species Pterophyllum scalare. Next base: position 2,241 of record JAMQGT020002790.1, on the reverse strand, counting down.
TGCACTCCTCCGAAGGCAGGCAGACTGAAAAGTTTGGAGCTGAGCTGGAAACTGTATGTGATGGTGTATGGAGGTGTTCATAATCTGACGTGTAGGTGGGCAGCAACAGCAAATACACAGTATCGGGAAAAACATTCCCTGTGCCACAGTGGGCTTATTCCCACTCTAATGCAGTACTTTACCGTGGAACCACAGGTTTGCTGTGCACAGATCTGACAGGACTTAGGAATAAATAAAAACCCGTCTTACATGGTCCCCTAGTTGTATCAGTGCAGGGGTTATTTCATTACTTGGCAAAGATGGCTTCCTCCAAACGCTCCCTTCTATTGCATTAAGTGGCTTTCTCGGTTCTCATCTGACAAGAACGCGGTGCATGTGTGAAGTGCTTTCACAGCTGTGGGTTATATTTGCAGCTGAGAGAACAAAAGCAACAGTGATAATAAGAGAAAGGGAAAAGGTGAGTCTCATATGCTAAAACATGTTTAATTTATTCAAATGAGAATTCGTGTATCTTTAGATTTCCCTGAAACTATCAGAAGCAAACTCCAGTTTTTCCTCCTGAGGTGTTGGAGTTGCCCGTTGGCATGAATTCACAGACAGTTTCAGCTCCATTTTCATTACTTTCTTCTTTTTTTTTCTGTCTTGTCTGGAACATTGGTTTACATACAGGGTGTGACAAAGGCTCTGTGCATCTGTCTTGGGGATTATCATCACAAATTTTATGAAATATAAGGAGCAACAGCACTTCCATTTACACTTCTGCTTGGATGCACAAAACTGGGATCGCACGATCAATGTATCCATCCGTGAAGGTGGTAATCATGTCTTAAAGTTACAAGCAAACATCAAGTGTCCGTAATCCTCTTCAAGTGTGTCGGCTTTAGTTTAGCTTTCCCAGGATTGAAGTGACAAATCCAAAGTTTCGCCACCTGCAGCTGGATGGGGAGTTGCCGACACAGACTCTTTATAAAACATACATGGAGATACACTATGTTGCCAAAAGTATTCAGTTCAGGTGTTCCAATCACTTCCATGGCCACAGGTGTTTAAAACCAAGCACCTAGGCCATGACTGGGGTTGCTGCACAGGTGATAGGATAATACCTGTGCAACAACCCCAGTCATGAAATTTCCTCACCTACTTAATATCCACAGTCGGCTGTTACTGGGATTATAACAAAGTGGAAGCGGCTGGAACAACAGCAACTCAGCCACAAAGTGGTAGCCCATGTAAAATCAGAGCTGTGTCAGCGGATACTGAAGCACATGGTGTGAGTCAGTCACTGCAGACCTCCAAACTTCACGAGGCCTTCAGATTAGCTCAAGAAGACCACGATTTCAGAGGGAGCTGGTAGCTGAAAGCTGGAGAGCAGCTGACAGAGGTGGGGAAGTGTGGATGGGGGAAGGGGAGGAGAAACAGGACATAGGTGCTGGTGGATTGGTGGATTTTTTTCACTGAAGAACAACAAAAGGGAGTTACAGGTTACAGTCGAGTAAAAATAAGAAGGAAACAAATGGAAACAGGGTCTTGGTGTTGCCTTCATTAAGTACAGGATGTCGCTCAAGTTCATAAGCATGTGAAGGCAGACAAGTGAACAATTTGTTTTACCCAACCTATCTACCCATAAACTTCAGGGGTTCATACAGGCATAAAAACATGTTCCCCAAGCTAGGATTAGCTTAAAACCTCCCCTTCTGGTCACTTCTGGGTCCAAATAAATAAATACATAGATAAATAAATAAATAAATGGAATGGCAGTGGCCAAAATAGTAACATTATGTCTGATTTCTGCTGCACGTCCACTTTTAAATATCAGGTTAGACTTGTCAGAAGAAAAAAAATCTGGTAGTGTGAATGATTTTTTTTTCTCAGCTGACACCACTTGAATAATTACACCTGTTGGCAACAACAGAATGAGGTGAGTCAAGCTTTATCAGCTAGTTACACCTGACAGAAAGGCAACGCTGCATATATTACCAAGCTAAAAAAAACAAACAAGTTTTTCAAAAAACAGATCTCAGATGCTCAATCCCCATGGCTCACAGTTCTGCCACTTTACAGTTGGGTAAAGATAGATAGAAAGATTTTCTCATTTTACAGTCTCCACCTGGAACAGTCCAGAGAGGTCCAATCACTATGCAGCCATAATTCCTAACACAAAATGGAAGCAATGAAAGAGAGAATACCAACAGTGCATTTAAAATAACAGCATTTAACCCTCTAAGTGTATCAACTTTTTTT
>JAMQGT020002789.1:0-47982 GCA_024447675.2 Pterophyllum scalare | reverse complement strand
GCAAAATAAAGGCATTGAAGCTATGGACTGACCCGCCTGTTCCCCAGACCTGAATCCGATAAGAGCACATCTGGGACATCATGTCTCGTTCCATCCACCAACGTCACGTTGCACCACAGACTGTCCAGGAGTTGGCGGATGCTTTATTCCAGGTCTGGGAGAAGATCCCTCAGGAGACCATCCGCCACCTCATCAGGAGCATGCCCAGGCATTGTAGGGAGGTCATACAGGCACGTGGAGGCCACACACAATACTGAGCCTCATTTTGACTTGTTTTAAGGACATTACATCAAAGTTGGATCAGCCTGTAGTGTGTTTTTCCTCTTTAATTTTGTGTGTGACTCTGAATCCAGACCTCCATTGGTTAATAAATTTAATTTCCCTTGATGATTTTTGTGTGATTTTGTTGTCAGCACATTCAACTTTGTACAGAACAAAGTATTCAATGAGAATATATCATTCATTCAGATCTAGGATGTGTTATTACACTGTTCACTTGCAGGATAAAACCTATTACATTTGCCCCCATTTATCCACAAACCTTGAACTCATGTTCAACATTGCGGATAAATATGTCCTAATCTGCTCAAGTAGACCTCGGCTGCTGTCTTAACTTTATGAGCATTTTTAATTTTTCAAGCTCCTCTATAGCTATCAGATCATACAGTGGTAAAAACACAAAAATCACTCAGTTTCAAATCCAAAAAAGATATCCTCAGCCAAGAAGTCAACAGAGTTAACAGATAAAAACAAAAGGATTTTTGTATGAAGTGTTATGTTTTTTCACTTCATACAAAAATCCTGTTGGTTATCAATCGTTCTATCATGCTGTGATTGTCTCGATTAGCGAGAAGGTGATACATGTACAAATTATCTGCTCTTTTGTGGCAATAGGAATGCAATTTATATATTTTTTTGTGACAGTTTAGAAGTCCTTCATGAAAATACTGGTCATGTACATGTAGAAATCCATGTTCAACATTTATTTATTACATAGATTAATGTATAAAGAATTTTAAAAAATCGTGACCTCTTCTATTTTATCTGGACTTGAATATGCTTTTTCATTCTCTCAATCAATAAAATGGCAGCAGTGGAGTGCAAAAATAGTGTGGTAAAAAAATGGCTCTTTTAAGGTTTAAGACTCTTGTCATCCATGCACTTGTCGAGACATTATTTATTCATAATGTTTTAAAATAAAAAATTTGATCAAAATGTATTTTTATTTGTGCATTTTTTTAGGTGTCATATACATGTCAAGGTTGGACAAAAGATTGGGCTCAGGCACCCAACTAAAATCTTCAGTTTTATAGCACAGAGAGCAATCATATTGCCAATTCATCCCCAGTGTAAGTAGCGACGTGAATTAGAAGGACAGTGTAATAATTATCAGGACCTTCCGGCAGAAAGCCAATCAGAGTAAGACGCTGTGTGAATATTCATGAGGTCCTGCTATTACACAATTCTGCCATAGGGGGCACTGTGGTGATACACAGATTATACACAAAATCAGGTTTATGTGTATTAAACGGACATCTTGTTTTTTTTGCATTTTCCGGGTAAATGGACCAATAGAAACCTTTCTACATTTTTAGAATTTTGTCAAAATTAGCAGGACACCGCTCCTGTCCTGTTAATTCAAAATGTCCTTCTAGTGTGGTGTGTATTCTGACGAATTGTCCTGCTAATACACATCTACCAACACACACACACACACACACACACACACACACAGAAGGCAAGAGAGCAAGCACCCACAACTTGGGGTAGCCAGCGCTGCCTTTGGGTCGCATTTTTATTTATTTATTTTTTTTAAATAACCTGTCCTGTCTGACAGCTTTTGCGATCAGAATCATGATCTGAATGCATTGTTGTGCCAAACACATTTGCTTTTCCAAGATGAGCTCGATAAAGTCTCTATAGGCTCTTCTTGGTAGTGTCCCCCCCCCCATTACAAATATTTTTTATTAATGATGTCACAGGTATGTAGACTTGCTGTTCATTTTATCTAAAAATGAACCGTAGCCACAAGGTGCGTGGCAACAAAAAAAAAAAAAGTGATAAAGATAAATATGAGCACAAAAAAAACCCAAAAAAAACAGGAAAATGAATGTGTGTCTGTGTGTATACTCAAAGACCCAGCCCAACAGCAGAGAGCCCAAAAAAACTGTTGTTTCTCTGCACGCCAATTTTATTTGCCAGTGAAGTCTTTTCATGGTCTGAATTTCTGTCAGCACACAAAGAAAGAAAAGAACTTTAAAGCCAAATATGGGCACATTTTGAACTTATCATTATAAATGAGCAAGTACAAGTCTACACAAGAACACAAACCCTTACCGTGGTGTGCCTTATTTTGATGATTCTTTTTTTTTTGTTGAAAAATGTAATGGGTTGCAATTAATGTCTGATCATTTTTTTCCCTTCAGTGCCATTAATTGCAACAACCTGACTACAGGGAACTGAATTTTACTAAAGCCTTGAAATAAATATGGTGCAGTACACCCCGTACATCAGAGGTGAATGGGAGTTTTCTGGACACCTGTTCCAGGTGTCTGTACTGGATGCATCAGTCCTGGGTGTGTTTGTAGGCTACACTTACTTGCACATGCTGATATTGTAAATCTATGGCCCTTGCAGAGTTGCGTTCAGAGGGTACTGTGTACACCTGTTTCATGCTGAGTCTGTTGCGCTGGAGGACCCGGTCAGTGGCTGACAGTGACACGCTGTTAATTTCATCAAAGTTGTCACAGCATGGAACAGTTACCTGTTGTCTTCACTGAATGTCTTGATGATGCTGCTCAGATTGGGCTGGACCTCATTGCTTCCCTCATTGTCATCCCGTGGACGAGGATGACTGTTCTCTGTCGTCCTCGCCCCTTTCCTCCTCATCTGCCACCTCTCACATGCGCTCTTCCTCCTCTGCCTCTGTGTGTGTGTCTGTCCACTGTAGATGCACATGTGCCACCTGCACACTGAACTGACTTTTATCCTGCCCAGTTGGTCTGGTCTGATTTGACAAAGTGTGTGTGTTCAATTGTGGGTTGCTGTGTGTAACAGATGACAGCTACGTTGGAGTTGTGTTCACATTCTGCTGCCAGTGTTTACAGTTTGCAACACAGGTGTAAAATGTGTTCAGTGACTGAGAATGTGTTTAAACACAAGTGTGGAGTGTGTTTAGTGCCTGAACTGTGTTTGCGGTTTGGCTAAAAAAGAGTGATTTGAGGAATGAGTTTAGTCCAGCTAATGGAGTTTAGTTTTTTAGCAATTCAGAAAAACTGTAAATCTGCACCACTGATTTGTATCATGAAATAATGAAATTTTTTAAAAAATTCTCTTTATGCTGCTTAAGAAAACCAGTGATAAAGTGAAGACAATGTCTGCTTTTACTTGGCATATCAACACTGATTAAAAACCGATACATAGTTTGAAGGCCGCGCTGTTGACACAAGTTGACTCAAAGTGTGTGTGATAATTTGATTCCTGGAAAACAGACAAACAATTCTGTGAGTGCGATTTTAACTACAACGATAACATCACCTTCTGCTGGGACAATCACTCAGCGCAAGCAATTTCTCAAAATGTCCACTAGAGGTCTCTGTGGCCCACACAATAGCATCCACAGTGGCGTGTCACACAAACACAGCAAACAGCAGCAGCTGCAGAGCCAGATAGCCCATGACTAAAATAGGAAAAGCTCTTGCACTGATTAACTTTGACTCTACTGGATCTGTGAACACCATATTTAATGTTTTATTATAATTTATTATCTTGATATATCTTCTGCTCTGCTGTCAAGTTCCTCCACACACAGACACAGAGTAACGTCAGAGACTGTACAGTTACAGTGAAATGAAAACTATGCAAGGTGAGGACAGCTGTGTTTCTTACAAAGGCTGCAATAAAATCTCACTGAGCTAAAAGATGACATTTTATCAATACACCTTTAAACCAGCATAAACATCCGTGTTTGCCTTTCAAAGGAAATGAATGGAGGCGCGATTTTTCAATAGTGAACTTCATCAACAAACTGAATGCTGACACTTACTGAGAAATGACTCCATGCTTGTTTTGTTTTTTTTCTTTCTCCCTTAAGCTTACATGAAGTTTTCCATCCCACTTGTCAGCAAAGGCTTCAGGATTTGTGATGAGACAGGAACGAGGTGGGTAACGTATTCACTGCAGACGTGACTGAATTAGGATATTTCTTAACTGTCCTTCAGTGCCAGCTGGGAAAAATGAGTATCAGCTGAGTTAATTAAGTTCTTTAAGAATCAGGACAGTTTTCATGGAGGACCTTCAATGGAGTCTTTTTACACTGCCTTATTGGTATGTGAAAGTAAAGGACATAGACCCCAAAACAGGTTTAGTGAAAAATTATATAGACGACGATCAGCGAACATTGTGCATTTATTAACAGCTCAAAATAAAGTCTGTACTCTCCATCTTTCTGTCTCTGTGGACAGTAAAGCCAGGTTGTTAGTCAGTTGCCGTGAAACGTGTACTGTACATTACTGTAGCAATCAGGTCACAGTTGTAAATAAGAAATTGTTCTTAATCTGTTTGCCTGGTTAAATAAAGGTTTAAATAGATCACTGTTTAAATAACAGATATGATGTAATCTCAGTCATAGTGCCATGGTGAATCCTGGTATCAGAGCTCCACTGATCAGGGCGTGCTTTCTCTACTCATGCCCAGGTGCAACTCAGAGTGAACATACTCAGAGTTGATTGAAAGAACTGATCAGCCGTTCTGGAGCTGAAAACTGAGCTGCCCAACTCAGAGTAGGACAACTCAGTCGGTGTTTTCAGTTCACAGAGTTTGTTGAACCTGTTTTCTGTGACCAGGGTCCTTAGTTTCTCCACCACCAAAAATATTTGACATCCTAATGCCTGATGATTGATGAGGAGATGGCAAACCTGGAGAGTCAGCCAGCCTGGGTGGAAGGCTACCAGACGAAATCAAATGTTACACATACCAGAGGAAACTAGCTCAATAACTCCTGCAGGATGGTATACAGCAGAGTGGTAAGTGATGTGGCCACCAAGAGGCGCCCTTCCAGTGAGGTCCTTTATATGAAAGCGTTAAAGATAATAAAGTTAGTCCTAATAAACTATAATAGAGTATTATAGTCACATTTTTTAATCCCTCTATATTTGACTATACACAGTTTTCTGTCAATCCTTCTATGCTACTTGGCCTGATATGTGATCTTTGTTATGTATAAATCTTATATTCCAATGGATATGTCACATCCAAACAATATCATATATAACTATCTGTGGAATATCAGAACCCCCCATATTCTTTCTTGAATTTGCAACACTTGTTGCAGTAAATGTGCTGCAGAGGCCAACCACTCAGAAAGTTGAAGACTGAGCGCTGTCCTGCTGCATTCACAACCCCCGAGCACACCGAGTTTCCTTCAAAGATTTGTTGTAGTACATCAGCACTGTGATTAATGAGTCAATAAACCAGCACAAGAGAAATCCTTTGTTTCTTATTAGCTGCAGCAGCAAAAACGAGACTGCACATTTTGACTGTCAGTAACTGCATAAGTTAAAGTGCACGAGTTGGAGAAAATTTCTAAATACAAGATTCTTTTTATTTTTTTAATTTTCATTTTACATCATATTTACCTTAATGCCAAACTGAGGGGATGGGGAACACATTTCTGTAGAGTAATAGCAATGAAAATGTCAAAATACAAGTTCTGATGTTTTTTCTTCACATATTTTATTCTACAAGTTCTCACATTTACCTTCAAAGGACTTGGGCTCAGTGGTGTGAGGAATAATGTAGAATAATGTAATGTAGAAGTGGAGGCTGCAAGCTTGCAAGCTTGGCTGCTCCTCACCGCCTTTGTTACCTTTGGAAGATCAGACTGTGGCTGCTGGGCTGGCATCAGCATGCACTTTTTCACTTCACTTCCTTAAAAAGAGCTGATGTCATACTGTAAATAACATTTACTTGTCAGCAGGTTAATACCAGTAAACCCCCATAAGTCCCCAGTTCACTGTGTGGCAGCAGTTTCATGAAAATATCAGATATCATAATGAGGATATATAATATCTGTTTAATCAAACTGCCAAACCGCAAACATGGGCCTGATCATTTTCAGGCAAATGTACTTGTGAACATGACTATCTGTCTTGTCAGTCTGGCTCTTTTTCGTCCTTTAATCACACCAGACTCTCAGACTTCAGTTCAAATCCTTGCTTTTCCATTCAGAGACCACATGTTTTATTGCCCTCATTATTTTTGGGTTTTTTCATTTAAACAATGGATTGTTTTTTCCCCTATTTTCTTTTTTTGTTTGTTTGTTTTACAAATTTCGTGTGATTTATTCATGCCTGCGAGCCGCCGAGTAGCAGGTGTGGTGTGTGACTGTCATAACACCAACGATATTATCCGACTTAGACCCAAAACGTTTGTCGTGTGGTTTGCCCCTTAATTTTCTCGCGCTCTCCCAGGTGTAAATGTGGTCGATGACAACTAATAATATTCAGTGTTGCCAAAGGTTTGGCAATTGAGTTTCAGAGTGCTCTTATTTGGCTCGTGATGACGACTCATAGGTGACTGTTGGATGCATGTTTCTGCTGTGTGTGTGTGTGTGTGGGGGGGGGTCTCTGTTACTTTAAATAACACTAAAATAACTTAGCTAATGTACCAAATTGTATTTCCCCTCCATCAGATCTAATGCGTACGACTGACCCCAGCAATTTCACTGTATTTCTGTAAAGCTACATTGTTGCCTCCCCCTGCATTAAGATGTCCAAAATGACCGCTTGTCAGTGTTTTCTGTTCACATCAGTCAAAGCTAATTGATCCTCACCATCCTCTGGCCTTGTGGTCTTCAAAGTTGAACTCAATGATCATTGTGTTTGAATAATGCTCTCCATTTTAAGTATTACTTGAAATTCAGTTAATATGATAGTGACGCATGTCTTGAGAACGAATGGCAGCTGTGAAATGACGCAAATAGCATTTAGTTCATTTTCCATTTAAGAATGGGTCTTGATTATTAATAGTAGGGTTGTGCTTTTTGTTCAGTAATTGAACTTTAGTGGGTCTGAGTGGGAAAAGGGTGAGTAAAGGCCTTATGTTTTAATTCAGGTTATTTTGCAGCTTTTTGAACCCTGAATTCAACTTCTACAGATAATACAAAATAATATCACAATAAAGAGTTTTGTTTCATTTGTGCAGCTCAAAAATCACACAGCATACATGCTCTAAAGTAAAATATAATGGGTAAGCAAAGGCTAAACAGAGAAATAGTGGCAGTAGACACTACTGCAAATAAAGGATTGTCCTCCCGACCAAAGATTGGTTGGGAGGACAGCTACAAGCTTCTGATCAGATAATTACCCAAAACCTGAGACCCCTCAGAAAATCAAAATCAGAACTTTCTGAGACACAGCTTTTTGTGCATTACATTTAGTCATATAATAAATGTATAGTTTATTAGATATACCTGTTTGATTACTTGTTAACACAAATATCTGATCAGCCTTTGTCATCAATGGCAGGAACCCACTGACATGCAGATATGGTCAAGAGGATCTGCTGAAGTTCAAACCAAGCAGAATAAGGAAGAAAGGTGGTTTAAGTAACTTTGAACATGGTATGGTTGTTGGTACCACAGAGACTAGTCTGAGTATTATAACTATCTCTAGGGTTACAGAGAACAGTCCATAAAAAGAGAAAATATCTGGTATGCCGCAGTTCTCTGACATGAAAATATCTTGTTGATGTCAGAGGTCAGTGGAAAATGGTCAGACTGCTTTGAGCTGATTGGAAGGGAACTGTAACTCAAATAATTACTTGTTACAACCAAGAGATGCAGAAGAGCATCAGAATGCAGAAGAGCACGACATGTGTTGATGAAGGTGATATGGTACTATGAGGTCTTTAAGATAAGATGGGACCTGATTATTCAAGACCTTGTATGAAAGAAGAAGGATTTTTAATTCAATTCTGGATTTAACAGGGAGCTAATGAAGAGAAGCCAATATGGGAGAAATATGCTCTTTCTTTCTTGCCCCTCTCAGTACTCTAGCTGCAGCATATTGAATCAGCTGAAGGCTTTTCAGGGAGCTTTTAGGACAGCCTGATAATAATGAAATACAATAGTCCAGCCTGTGTGTCATCTGGTTTCATGGATATATAAAGCTTGGTATCTTCTGCATAGCAATGAAAATGTATTCTATGCCTTCTAATAATACTACCTAAGGGAAGCGTGTATAGTGTAAATAGAAGTGGTCCTGGCACAGAACCCTGTGGAACTCCATAATTAGCCTTAGTGTGTGGAGAAGATTCCCCATTTACATGAACAAATTGCAGGCTATATGATAGATTTGATACAAACCACTGCAGGGCAGAACCTTTAAACATGTTCTAATCTCTATAATAAACTATTATTATCTGTAATATCAAATGCTGCACTGAAGTCTGGCAGGACAACTACAGAGATGCATCCACTGTCAGTGTCATGGTGCTGGTATGGGGTTTTCATCAGGCTGTTAAACTTTTAGGTGACAAGACAGGTGGGATTGGCATCCTCCAAGGCAGCCGGAGTTCACACCTGTGAGTGATCTGCTCATTGACGGCGAGATGTTTAAGGGCCAGCCGGCGGCAGTCATTCTCCTCCAATTCGTTCATCCTCCATGGTGAAGCGCCTGGCTCATTCTAGTCTGTGCTCTCGTCCTTTTTTGTATTTCTGACCTGAGTTTTTGTTCCTTCGAGGAGTCCGTTAGAGGAGCTCGGCTCACCGTGTGGGGAAATTACCATCTTTCATTTATTGGCCCTAACCTGCTCGTCTTACTGCTGCCCTTCCCTGCCTGCCCACTCTCCACCTGTACCCAGCAGCTCGGCTTGGATCTGTCTCCCGTGACTAGTCTTTCATCCTAGCTCATCTGCACGTAATGTATAGATCTAAGTTTCCATTATTAGCCCCCAGTTATCTCACCTGGCTCCGTAGTTACAGTCATTCTTTCTCTTCACAGACATCACTCCTGTTTCTAGTGCTTGGTCAGATTCCAGCAATTCCTCTGCTCCCAAATTTGTATTATTAATAAAAAAAACCTGAGCATCTGATTCTAGTGGTTGTTGTGGGTCTATTAGGTTAGGGCCATGACAGTCAGAGGCCATAAGAAGACCATTTGCAATCATTGAAAGCTGTTTCTGTACTGTGGTGAATTCTGAAACCTGACTGAAACTCCAAATAGACCATTCCTCTGCAGATGATCAGTTAGTTGTTTTGCAGCTACTCCTTCAAGAATTATTGATATAAAAACACGTTATCTCTTCTGATGAGTATTGATTTCTGCTGCAACATTCATATGGTAAGGCCAGAATTGGGCATAAACAACATGAAAGCATGGATCCATTCTTCCTTTTATGAGTTGTTCAGGCCAGTGGTGGTGTATTGTGTGTGTGTGTGGGAGGGGGGGGGTGTTCTGGTCACACTTTGGGCCCCTTTGTAGCAATTGAAAACAGCAGGATTAACATGCCATATCACAAAGCTCAAATCATCTCAGTGACAATGAGTTCACTGTATGCAAATGGCCTCCACATTGACCAAATCTCAATCCAATAGAGTACCTTTGGGGTGTGGTGAGAGCAATTGTGTGATGCTCTCATGTTAATATGGACCAAAATCTCTGAGGAATGTTTCTAGAACCTTGTTGAATATTTTCCATGAAGAATTAAAGATATGGGGGGGTCTAACCCGGTACAAGCAATTACTTTACAGGAAGAGTAACTTTTTTTGCATATTTCTCCACTGATTTCTAGCATAGGCTTTGTGAAACCTTTCCACTACAAATCACTGAAACTACAAGATGCTTTCTTATATGCCTGAATATAATCCCGACAATGTCGGACTAGAATTACAATATAGTCATTGGTTAGATTTTCTATAAATCCCTTCATTTCTTCTCTTTAAATCGTTTCTTGGTGGATTTACTTAGAAGGAATTAGGAACATTATCTTGTTTTTCTTGCTCAGATATTGGACAATGTGAATTAAACAATAAAATAAATCAGTTTTAATAGGATGAGCATAAACAGTGCCCAAAAGTCAAAGTTTGCGAACATGCAAAGAACCCTAAACTACAAAAAAAAACCCTTACATAAAATTCTTTGTAATTATTTATCAGGAAGACCTGCTGCACATGTTTCCCATGTGAATGTATGTGCGGTGCTTTTCTTTCTCACGTGTTGCATCTGCTTCTTTCCCATTTTCCAGTATGTAGATTGTGATGATTTGTGTGTATCTGTTTTCCAAGTACTGTCCTGCTTTGTGTTCCTGTTTGCAGCCTTCATAAATGTCTGAATTTCCCGCTTGGTTTCAGTTTGGTGTTTCTCTGACTTTGTCACCTTCAGAGTGGATCAGCTCTGGACTTTTTTTTGTTAAGCAAAAACATTAAATGGTACCCAGTTTCCAGTCATGGTGACCAAAAGGTAAGATGAGATATGAAGTTTAGACTTTCAGCTTTAATTCAAAGGGTCTGACAAAAGTATTGCATTAACTCTTTTGGAGTTACAACCATTTTTATACACAGTCCCCCATTTTCAGAGACTCAAAAGTAATCGGAGAGTTGACCAAGTGAGGCCTGCCCTTATTATTTAATGATACGTTAAGCAGATAAAAGACCTGAAGTTGATTCCCAGTGTTTGACTTTAATATTCAGATTTCATATATTTTTACTGGATTTCTTAATATGAGGTCCTAAAAGATGTCAATGCTGTAGACCAGGGATCCTCACATCCAGGCCTCGAGGGCCGGTGTCCTGCAGGTTTTAGATGTGTCTCTGCTTCAACACACCTGAGCCAAAGTCATTAGCAGGACTCTGAAAAACTTGACTGCATTCTGAGAAGGTAACTCAGCCATTTGATTCAGGTGTGTTGGATCAGGGACACATCTAAAACCTGCAGGACACCAGCTCTCGAGGCCTGGATGTGAGGATCCCTGCTGTAGACCAGTGGACAGGCTGTAGGGTAACATTGGCATGTATGGCTGTCAGACCTCTCTTCAGCACCGAGGGGAAACCCCACCCCCGGACCTCGATTTGTCCTTTAGTGACTTCTAGCGACTTTTGAGACAGGCGACAGCGAGTTTTCTTACACAAAAGTTGGCAACAGCGCCGGCTGCCAATCACCAGATGACGCACAGATATAAGGGCCAGCATAGATGAAAAGATGCCAGGAACACGTAGAATTAATGTACATACCTTCTGAATAAAATCCATCATTGTTTTCTGCAGTTTACCGCATATGGTTTCCATTTTTGGAACAATGCTTGTACTTCCTTGTTGAATTTATCTCTAGTGGCTTTGCCTGCTTTCCACACTTGCTGCACCACACTCACTGCTTGCTCCTGTCTATTATCGTCAGTAGAGTCATTTTGTGAATCGACGAAGGCCTTTTTTAGAGAATTCATTGAGGTCTTTGAACTGATCCGCCAGTGCTCAAATTACATAGTTCTGACCAACATTTTCTAACTATTTGAAAAGCATACACTGGGTATTAGCCCCCTCCACCGTTGTGTGGTTTGTACACTTTGGAAAATGTCTAATTGTGAATGATCCCTTACAAACAAAATTAAATTCTTCTGTGGAAATACACCACTAGGCTCAGGTCAGGAGTAACTTTTTTGCATATTTCTGGTGTCAGATTTCTGAAAATTCTGACCACTCTTCCACTTCAAGTCACTTCAACTACAAGACGCTCTCTTATATGCCTGTTTATAATCCCCTGACAAAGTTTGAATAGAATGAGTGCATACAAAGTGCCAAAAGTCAAAGTTTGTCATGTAAAGAACCCTAATCCATACACACAAACAAAAAACCCTTACATAAAATCCTTTGTGGTTATTTATCAGGAAGACCTGCTGTACACGTTTTCCATGTGAACGTATTTGCGGTGCTTTTCTTTTTCACGTGCTACATCTTCTTCTAACAGTATGTAGACTGTGGTGATTGTACCTGTTTTCCAAGTAGTGTCCTGCTTTGTGTTCCTGCTTGAAGCATAAATGTCAGTAAATTTCCCGCTTGGTTTCAGTTTGGTGTTTCTCTGACTTTGTCACCTTCAGAGTGGATCGGCTCATTTATTCTTTTTTCACTTTGTCTTCATTCCTTTTTCTAGTCAGTGTCTCAGAGTGAGAGTCTGCTGCTTGTCCAGTCTTGCCAAAATAAAAGCTCTCAGCCATCCCTTTTGATATTCCCACCAAGAGGTGAGATATTTTTCTAGTTGGGGATTACACATCTATGGTAACAGAGCCTGTCTAGTGACCCCATTTATCATTCATGGATTCATAGTCATCCTGTCAAACATACTGTAGAAACTGAAAATAAAAATAGTAAAGAATACTATCCAAAGAGCCTGAAGTGTTTTTGATGTAGATGGCATATGACTGGATATAAAACCTCCGGACTTCTTTCTGAAAATCAACAGAAAAATTAAATGGTACCCAGTTTCCAGTCATGTTGACCAAAGAAGTGAGATGTGATGTGAAGTTCAGACTTTCAGCTTTAATTCAAAGGGTCTGCCAAAGGTTTTGCATTAACTGTTTTGGAATTACAACCATTTTTATACACAGTCCCCCATTTTCAGAGACTCAAATTTATTTCCTCAGTGAGGCCTGTTCCCTTATTATTTAATGACATGTTAACAGATAAAAGACCTGAAGTTGACTCCCAGTGTTTAACTTGTATTTCATATATTTTTCCTGGATTTCTTCTAACTGCTCCAGCAAAGACAAACACTGTTTTCACAAGGTACTATAGACAGGCTGTAAAATGAAGCAAGGAGAAGGTGGGAGAGAGCCTGAATAGGTGGAGGTATGCACTGCAGAGAAGAGGAATGAAAATCGGTGGAAACAAAGCAGAATACATCCATGTGAGTGAGACAGAGGCAAGTGGGAAAGTAAAGAAGCAGACGTAATGAAGGTGGATGAATTTAAATACCTGGGGTCAACCATCCAAAGCAATGGACAGCACGAGTAGTAAAGAGAGTGCAGATAGGGTGGAGTGAGTGGAGATGCATGTCAGGGGTGATTTGTGACAGAAAGATAGCAGCAAGAGTGAAAGAGAAGGTTTACAAGATGAAAGTGAGATTAGCTATGTTGTATGGTTTAGAAAACTGGAGGTGAAAAGGAGGGACAGGATTAGGAATGAGGCTATCAGAAGGACAGCTCAGGTCAAGCGGTTTGCAGACAAAGTTAGAGAGGCAAGGCTAGCATGGTTTGGACATGTTCAGAGGAGGGAGAGTGGACATATTGGACAAAGGATGCTGAAGATGGAGCTGCTTGGCAGGAGGAAAGGAGGAAGACCACAGAGAAGGGTCATGGATGTAGTGAATGAGGACATGAAGAGGGCTGGTGTGACAGAAGAAGATGCTAGGGACAGGATGAGATGGAGCGCAGAGCACAAGTGAGCATTCATTACACAATGCAACAAACAATGGAAAACAGTGTTCAGGGAATGTAATTCAGGAAGAACATTGCTCTGTCTACATCAGTACACAGATAACAGTTCAGATTATGGTTGCAACAGAAATGAAGCATAGGTATAAGTTCAATAAGGAAGATCTGTTTCACTCCTGTCAGCTTTCCTGGGTTTCTCGGATCCTGCTCTAATTCCTGTCGCTGGGATTCCCTTAAGATTCAATGGGCCATCAGATTTAAACTGCCAAATAGATTAATTGAATTCTCTCAATCAATAAATAATATCAATAAATGTTCAACTTTTCCTTATTGTATTGATAATTGTGCAGCTTAATGTCAACATACAGCACGTTTCATATTTTAAATGTTTAAAAACATTCTGTTCATATAGTTGAAATAGTCCCACTTTATCCAGTAATGTGAAGCTGTTCAGCAGAAGCAGTGCCAGTTATTTAGTTTTTCATAATGCCAATTCATACAAAGACGAGGTGCTTTATATTGTAAGACAGAGACCCCGCAGTATGCAGTGTGCTCGCTTGCTGGAGTGCGAGTCAGGATATTCCATTCAAATCAAACGTCCTCTATCTCTGACTTACTTCCTGTTTTATGACCCAGATGAAACGATCACGAGAGGCGACCTTTCGGCAGCCATGCCATCAATCCTGTCGCCAGGAGTATGAAACGCTCACTGTGGAGATGAAACGTTTGTGGCTTCCTCCTTCCTACTGGGTGTAGTGGTTGTAGTCAGCATGTGTACAGCAGTGGATTCCAGGGTTTAGTGTCATGGCTCATCAAAATTTCAAAGCGTACACAGAAGTTCAACCTGTGTTCACACCTGATCACATCCATGTCCACATAACGTCCTCATCCTAGAAGATTTCAGGGTTGTTTTTTTTTTTTAGAGTCGTAAGCCTTTGTGTACTTATGGTGATATCTTTAAACTCATACATGTTACCAGGCAGGAAAACATGCATTTCAGCCACATATATGAAATACAGTATAAAATACAGAAGTAACGTTAATGCAATTTATACATGAGAGTAAAGTAAACTTTTACTTCAGCTCCTCAGTGGAGACGGACGCAACTTCGTTCTTTCCCCAGCCCTTACTTTTTTACTCTGTTTTGCTGCTTTGCTGCTAAGAGCCTCTCCTCACAAAGCTTCCGAACTAGAAATTATAATTATGGATCTGGTCAGCTGATCTCTCAACACCATTATTTTGATCAAATTTTCACCATGGGGAGACTGGGGAAAGGAAAACCATATTCCCTCTTATCCAATTGACATTCCCGGCTGGCTACGTTATGGATTCCTGTGTGGGTGGAAGATCATGTGCCTGGCTGTACTGTCGATGAAGGGCATACACATTCGGCTCACTGACACTAGGATTTCTCCGAATTGGACCTGGAGACTCCTGGCTTGTCGCTACAATTCAGGAAGTCTGGGCAGATGTTGGGCCGTGGTAAGGCTGCTTATGACGGGTTATGCAGAAAGGTACAGTCTCAACTCAGACTCAGTACACCTGGAGCTGATTGGAGGGATTAGTATCTGTTTCTGCACGGCGAAGGATTGAACAAGAGGATTCGTATGATTGGATGTTTTCGCCACTGAGAGGTACCAGAAGGCTAAAGGCTGTCAACAAATTAATCAGTACAGCCTTTTCCAAAACAAGTCATATAATCATAAATTTGGCTCCCTGGCGGCCTTGGACTGCTGCTTATCTCATCCTTCTCCTGGACGTTTTGTAAACAGATGCTCTACACCCCCGCCGTCCTGTCTTCTCCTGATCTGTGTTGGACTGATCTCCCTTGACCCAGCTGCTGATGAACATTTTTTCCACCTCTTATCAGAACTGTTAGCCGAGGAGGGAGTTTGACTCAGCCCCACAGTAGCCCGACCCCCCCCAAGCCTCCGCTGGCTCCCTTCCACCCCTGCCCCTCCCCACCCTACTGCTCCCATGCTATGCTATGTGCTTCCTGCACTATCGCAGAGGTTTTTGCAACCTTATACTGTGTATGTGTATGTGTGTATGTATACAAAGTATGAGATGATTTTTTTCCCTCACTTATCCTTATAGGTTTTCGCTATTGTTTCCATCTTTTTAATGGCAGCACCTCCAGAAGGGGGTGGCATGGCCTCAGTTCACCTATCTCCCCATGTTTGTTTGTCTTCGTGGATGGGTGTTCTGTTAACTGTAATTTCCCCATTGTGGGATTAATAAATGTTGAGCAAAAGCAATAAAAGCACCGCGTACAGTGTTTATGTCATGATGATGCTGCTCTTCAAGAGGATTGATCACTTTTCACTTCCGTGCTCAGCAGATGGCCTCACCACTGAGGTTTAGAAATGACGGGTGATAGACAAGACCCATCTCAGTCCATCCTCACATCCTCTTCTCACATGAGAATACCCTGCTTGAGAAACTGAAAAAAAAAATCAAGGGCCATATATGATAATTTATATCATTAACAATTAAAGAAGGACCCATTTAGAATTTCATTTAAACAACAATTGTATAATAGCATCTGCAAGCTCAGCTTTGTTTATTTAACTTAAAAATAATCACTACTTTTTACCTGGTTGTCAACACCACACCTGGAGTGGCTCTACGTCCAACCAACTGGAGCCCACCCAAGAGTTTGAGAACCTAGCAAACATGTGTTTGGACTGAAGGAGGAAACCCACACAGGCACAGGGAGAACATGCAAACTCCACACAAACCTACAGCCAATCAGGAGGTTTGAACCAGGAAGCTTCTTCTTGTGAAAGTTATTATAAATCATTACATTACATTTATTAAGCTAGGGTACTGAATAAAATTGATGATGATTTTTAATTAAATGCCCTCCGATAAGTTGCTTTAAGGTTCTGATTGGCTGCCTCTCACAAACAGAAGGTTTGAACAGCAGGTTGTGCTGCTGTGCCCACAACTAGAGCTTTTTATTTAAGGTTACCCCTCTCCTCTACAAATTCTGAGTCAAGAAGAAAAAACTGAACCTTTAGAGCAGTCTGAAGCCTGATCTTTTGGTTCACACAGGCTACTTCCACATTATTTACTTCTTCTTTTGGTTTCCCTCTCTAATTTTTCTAATTTTCAGAACTGATCTGATGTAATGCCACCCCAGTCATCTTCTGATTGACATCCAATCTGACAATGTTCAAAATCGCTCCTTCCAGCTTCAAACTCATGCTACTGTCTGACACTCTCTTCACTTTTTAAAAAAATTTATTTAACACTATTCGCATACTCTACCCTCAAGATTACCCCTACTCAATTTCTCTTCCTACCTGCAACATGGTAGAACAGCTTGAATCCACCTCCACCCTCCAACCTTTCCTTCTCTTTCGCTGCCTCCTAACACACCTTCCCCCTCTCCTCTTCCTTTGTCTTCTGCCAACAGCAGCACAGTTACCATCAGCACCTTGCTGGCCAACAGCACAGAAGGTGGTTGTTGTTAACTAATCCATTACCTCATTATTTAAAACATTTATTATCAGCATTGACATTATAACAGTTTATATATGGAAATAAGGAAAATGCATAGCATGTCCCTCTTAGGTTTCACAGTTTCCACTGTCAGTGCAACACCTTACTTAAAAATTAAGTGTTGATTTTGCTTCATTAAAACAAGTGCTGTTTGTTATTCGTTCACCTCCTGAGCTGTTTGGTTTTTATTTCAGTTCCATCCTCCACCTCTGACCTTCATTAGTGGCCAAACCTAGTCCAGCTAATTACTTGTTTTTCCCCCAATCACAAGAGGAAAACAAACATTTTGTGTGTTTACCACATCCACAATTTGTAGAAATAAATGAAGTTAAAAAAAAAATTTTTTATGTCTGTGCATATACCACATCTCTGTGAATGTATACATATGAGAGTGGATTAAAGGATTCAATTCCAGAAGTCAAGTGAGGCTCGATCAACAGGAGAGAGCAACACAAACTAAGGAGAAGGTGAACAATCAGCTGATGAATGTTGCAGACCAGGATCATTACTCTGGATCTCATTTATATCGTTGAGATAGGACCATTACTCCAGTCATAGAACTGACTACAAGCTGATGGCCTGTTATGACTTGTTGTGACTTGTTGCCAGGATTGAGACCATTTCTCCTGCTTACTGTCAAACTCTGAATCAGGGCTGACTGATCATGCTCGCCTTTGTTCATCCTGCTTGACAAGTTAAACACATTTTAAGCTGGGAGTTGGTCAATATGCAGCCAACTCCCTCATAAAGCACTGTTAAATTGAATCTGACTTGCTCACAGAGTCTCCTGCTCTACATCTACTTCACTACTAGCTGTGCTGTAGTGGAGGGATTTATTAGAGGTTGCTCTGATAGAAGCTTACAGAGGTGATCACATCAGATGGCCTTTCTTTCTAATTATTAAAAACAGCTTTGCAGTAAATGTATGTGCTCTTTAGTTCTTATTTAATGAAGGAATTTTCTGTAAAATTAAACAAAGTGTTAAATTTGCTTATTGTATTATGCCAGCAAAGAGAAACGACAACTTTTTACTGCCAAAATAAAAAGGATTTGTTTGTCAGGACTCATTGGATTGACCAATACTCAGAACAATGGAGAAGTCCAAGAAGCTCAGCAAAGATCTAAGCAGGAGAACTGTAGATCTACGCAAGTTGGGAAGGTCTCTTAGAGGCATTTCTAAACAACGGCAGATTCCATTTGTTCAAAGAATTGAATGCAAGTACAAGTCATTCGGATGTATCACCACTTTGCCAATTTCTGGAAGAAAACCCCAACTGTCACCCTCAGAGGGAGAGGAAATCGGTTAGGATGCTCAGGAACATCCCATGAACCACCGAGGCTCAAACCTGCCATGAATTAGAAACTGCTGGAACACCAGCGTCACTGTCCACAGCGAAGGAAGTTGTACATCACCATAGACTGAGAGGGTGCTACCAAGAAAGAAGTCCCTGCTTCAAAATCGACACCTTCAAGCTCAACTGAAGTTTGTAGCTGCTCATGTGGACGAGCCAAATGCCTTCTGGAGAAATGTTTTATGATCAAAAAAGACAAAGACTGAGTTATTTGGCCACAATGACAAGAAGTATGTTTCAAGAATTGAAGACCTAAGAACACTGTACCAACTGTTAAGCATGGTGGTGGCAGCATCGCAGTTCTGCTGCCAGTGGTACTGATACATTGAACAGAGTGGAAGGACGAGGACTACCTCCAAATTCTTCAACTTCACCTCACTTCAACAGCTAGATGGTTGAAATTGGACAGGACTGAATGTTCTAACAAGAAGATGACCATGATGAACACATCAAAACTGGATCCTAGGATCCTTAAGAGTAGAATGGGAGGCAGAGCCTTCAGCTTTCAGGCCCCTCTTCTACGGAACCAGCTCCCAGTTTGGATTCGGGAGACAGACACCCTCTCTATTTTTAAGATTAGGCTTAAAACTTTCCTTTTTGATCAAGCTTATAGTTAGGGCTGAATCAGGTGACCCTGAACCACCCCTTAGTTATGCTGCAATAGGCCTAGGCTGCTGGAGGGTTTCTATGATGCAATGATTCGCCTCTTTTCAACCAGTTTATACTTCACTCTGCATTTAATCATTTGTTATTAATAATCCCTGGCTCTCTTCCACACTGTGTCTTTTGTCCTGTCTCTCTCTCCTCAGCTCCAATCGGTCACAGCAGATGACTGCCCCTCCTTGAGCCTGGTTCTGCTGCAGGGTTCTTCCTGTTAAAATTGAGTTTTTCCTTCCCACTGTTGCCAAGTGTTTGCTCATCGGGGGTTGTTTTGACCATTAGGTTTCCTGTGTAATTATTGTAGGGTCTTTACCTTACAATATAAAGAACCTTGAGGTGACTGTTTTTTGTGAATTGGCACTATATAAATAAAATTGAATTGAACTGAATTGGTTTGGAATGGATAAAACAAGCCAAAGCCCCGACCTCAACCCTATTGAAAATTTGTGGACTATTCATAAAAACCAGGTCTGTGTCAAGAAACCAACCAATTTAAATGAACTCTACCAATTCTGCCAAGAAGAGTGGTCAAGTATTCATCCAGAATGATGCCCGAAGATTGTTGAATGCTACCAAAGGCATCTGCTCGAGGTCCAACTTGCTAAAGGACATTTAACCAAATATTAGTGGGGGTGTATGCATATATCTGAGCCTGTGTGGATTAGAATCAGGGAAAATGTGGTGTTTCCCCATGATTTTAAACTGAAACTCTGAACAGCCTGCTTCTGACTATGTTATGTGTTCAGTATGAGTTACTATGGTAAAAAGCAAGGTAAAAAGAGAGCCACCCTTGTGACACTGAAAAACTCTGGGCTACCTCGCTAACCCACTGATCTTGCTTTATTGTACACCTCTTTTTTCTGTTTCCACCTCTTTATTAATTTTCTCTTTTTTGTCCAATGACACAAAATCTACAAAGGTCAGCACAGGTACACCAAATTCTTTGGCAAAATTTAGCAGAAAATCACATCAAAGTGTTGTTTCTGTGACTCGTCGTCGAGTCTGTCATAATATCCTTTTTTTTTTTTAACCTTTGCATCGTCACTGAGTTCATGCCACTTTCCCGTTCATCTCTGACACGTTCACTTTTTGAGAATAAAGGGCTTTTTAATGTGAATGTCACTCAGTCGTGCCTCAGCAGTGATTGTTATGCAGCGCACGTGTTTGTGCGCGTGCAGATGTGAGTGTGAGCGAAATGATGAACAACAGACAAAAGATTCATCTGGCTGAGGTTCATCAGCATGGACGCAGGGTTTCTGACACAGGACCGGCCACCTCTTTCCCCTTTCACCCTTTGTTTGTCTCCCAGTCCTCTGTCTCCTTTAATATCTTCAGTCTAAGGTGTGATTGGCCTGCAATATGTAACAAATACAGAAACTAATACAAGGTGGACTTTTTGAAGAAGATGGAGATGGCGCTTTCATGCAAAATAATAAAATATTATGGATTATATTTTATCAACTCTGGGATTGTAAGGTGTGATCCTTACTGAACTGAATCTTCACAGCATCTTCATTGAATTAATCACACTTTGTTGTGCAGTGGCCTTTACCAAAGCAGCTGTGTGTGTGACATTTTGTAAGTGTTAGACACGCAAGTCACAAAGTTTAAGTTTTAGACTGCCAAAAGGCACAAATCACCTATAGGTGGCACCACAACCACATCTAAGCTTTCAGAGTTTTTTCCATCCATCCATCCATCCATGTGTCTATTGTAAATTCAAGCTGTTTATTTTAACCTGTCCTGTTTCTGTGTTTGCAAATAAAGATGTTTTTTTTTTTAAAAAAAAGCTGTAAATTCAATAAAAAATATTTTTAAAACTTCAGTGTTTCAGATGTGCTTTTGTGACAAAGGTAACCCCCTGAATGCAAAGCTGTAAAACCAATGACCTACCTCATTTTGTAACATTGTGTTAATATCAGTCCAAAAAATCTTACAATACACAAAATGTTTTTAATATTTTTATAAAGTTTTTCACAATAATCACCATCACTGCTAAACGTTATTCTTGAGATAATGTGTGAATAATGAGTGCATACTCAAACTTAATATGACTGCACAAGAGAAATAACTGCACGGACGTCATCGTCATCAATCTGAAAGATGATGACGCGTTCTCTTGTGCGTGTGTGTGACAAAGGAAGGGAGGAGGTTTGGGGTTGAGCCAGTTGAAGAGGGAACTAGTGTCTAGGGCTACATAAGGTCCACTCCCAAAGAGAGAAGAAGACGAGAACACAAGGCAGACTGACAGAAGCATCTTTCACAGTTTGAATGTAAGACAGTTGTCCTGAGAGAGAAACAAGGAAGTGAGAAGGACCTGCAGCACTAATCAGACCTGAGGTGGAACTCAGCTGACCCCCACACCGGTGCAACTTGAACCAGGCAGTTTAATTTCAGGGCAGCTGAACAATGCTCTGGAGACTGACTCTCGCTGTGGCTGTGGTGTGTGTCGGCAGCATATGCAGCTGTGAGAAGGCTGATGTGATGAGCAGGCTGATGGTACCGAGGGACTATGGGGTGAAACTGTGCGGGAGAGAGTTCATCAGAGCAGTCATCTTTACCTGCGGCGGCTCCCGGTGGAGACGATCCACAGAGGGGCTCTTGGGTAAGTTAATGCTGCTGCACTTTAATTAGTTGCTTAATTTTTGTGTGCTACTTAGATAAATTAGTCACAAAAAAATGTCCATTGTGTGCAGTCATGTTTCAAAATATTAAAAAAATCCTGCAGTGAACTGTAAGACAAACAGAGCAGGAAGAGTGTGAAAAACTGATGATGAATGAAAATAAGGTAAAGCGTCCACAGGTGGAGGATTGTGAAAGAATTCCTGTTATTAAATTTTGACAAATGGCACTTTGGAATGAGTTCGGGCTGTTTTCATTAGGGGATGATACCCGGCACATGTATAGTATGAAATTTCAGCACCACAGTCAGCTTCTTTTAGGGACTACTTTCCATTATTCTCCTATTTTGCCTTGCCTTTTCTGGTCTACAGTACGTGTCTCTGCACTAATTTCCTGATTGCTTTTGAGGTCATTTATAATGTTTTCCTGTCTCCAGACCCTTTCCAGTGGAGTTCCCTCCCTGATGTTAAAGTGGAGGAGAGCCAGCATACCTGGCAGCGTGGTGCAGAACTTGCAGAAAACCACTCTCCTCTTCACACCGCCTCCCTGGCAGACATCCTGGCTCTTTATGGGTCAGGTGACCGGCAGCAGCAGCAGCAACCACTGAGTCTCCCGGCCCCTCTGGAGGAGTTGCAGCTGTCCATGATTGCAGGTGAGCAAGATGAGACGCCGGGTTCGGCTGACTGGCACCTGTCGAGCAAGAAGAAGAGGAACTTTTCTCGTGGCGTGGCGGGGATGTGCTGCAACCAGGGCTGCACCAAGAATGATATCGGACGCTTGTGCTGAGGCAGGAAGCACACAGGGTGGGTTGATGGCAGAGGGCTCGTTCATGGGCCCACTGAGCAGTAATGGACAGTGTACAGAAAACACCTCCTGTTGATTAGGCTGTTTGCACTCATGTTGTATTGCACAGAAAAAACATCCCTCCGGCTTCGTGTTTTCTTCATTCTCTCTTATTTGATTTTTTTGTTCAAAACAGCTGTACCCATTGTATGTCAGCATCTTTGTCAATAAATTTTAAATACTGTAATTATATGAAATGTGGAGCAGCATATTTTTTCTGTCCATATTTTGACTCTGACTAAATTCATGAGACGCACTCACACTAACACAGGACAATATTGCACATTAATGTCATTAATGTGGGCCTCTGAACTTATTGCTGTCTTTATTCACAACATTAAACCACCCTGATGATTTTCTCTAAACACCCCGAGGATAATCCTGCACATGAGAGGGTTTTTTTTGTTGTTCTTTTAACCCCATCACACCCAAATAAAACCATTCAGCCTCAATAAAATAACCTTAATAATCACTCACAAGCCTGCTGGCGTCTATGGAGTATACACATTAACTTTGATGCAGCTATGACCATTATATGATTTGTCTACTAAACAAAAAAAAAAAAAGCTACAAAATAATTGAGGAAAAAAAGAACTTGCTGAATGTTTTTGAGCTTTTTTTTAAAAATGAAAATCTTTGGATACAAAATAATACAAACTTCACAAAGAATCAGATTTAAAGGGCACACAGGAATACACATATACACAATAATACTTGTATGGAAAAAATAATACATTCAAAATATTTTGCAGTAAAAAGAAAAAACAGAACAAAATTGTAATAAATTGACAATCATAAAAAGGATCAATCAAAGAAATATTCAGGGTGCCCACAAAAAGGTTAAAGAATGCACACATGCATGCAGACACACACACACACACACACACACACACACACACACACACACACACACACACACTGTTAACAATATATTTTGTATGGTCTGTCTTTCAAAGTAAATTGAGTAGAAATGCTGTCGTCAACAAATAAAAAGAAGTTGTGTAAAACACAAGCCATGAAACAAAGACATGGCAACAAAATCAAATCAATTTTTAAATAAAAGCATGACTGGCAACACGACTCCTGCAGAAAGTAAGGACACTTCCCATCATTACTTTCCCTCCAGGTGCAGCAAAAATGAGAGATTCAATTCTTCACTTTAGGTATCGACAAACAGCACAGCCTTCAAACCTCATGCTGCATCATTAAAACACATCCGATTAATTACAGAGAATTTACAGAGAAACAGCTGCTCTGATCTGAAAAAAGCATATTAATGTTATGAGTTGATGATACTTCATTTTTTTCTTCCAAGCTGCACAAAATTTAAATGCTGACCTCAATGACTTATCATAGCCTGACCCTCAGAAACAAGGACTCAGGCCAGTATGCAGCAGACGTGTAAAACTCACTTTCTCCGTAGCAGTAAGACCTAACTTGAAAATCTCTCATAAAGATCTTCACGGCCGGGCCCCTCCTAACAGTCGACTTTGCTTGGCACCCTAAAACAGTCTGTCTGGACGACAGCAGGAGGAAACCCGTTCATTCAAGTACAGGCGCTCACGAGCACGTGCACCGAGTTTCAGGTGACTCTGTGATGCGAAGAATAAGGCAGAGCTTTGTTTCCCTGTGGTCTCTTTGCTTGTGCAAAAATAACTGTCTGCTCATTTTACAGCTTCAAAAGTACACAGTAACAGCTGCTCGGTGTTGACCTTTACATTTTTGTCAAGAAAACTGACTTCAACACTGAATCTTTTGATTTTATCACGTTCCCCAAGTCAATCCCTGTTTTGATTTCAAATTGTAAAACACAACATGCGCGAATGCATCAAAGAAAATAATTCATCCCAGGGTGAAATGTTCCTGACAGCACCAGGCACAATCTTGAGTTGTAGTGTACTCAATCAATGTACTCAAAGTGTGAATACTTCATGTGACCACAGAAAGAAGAACATCACCATCACTTCAACTCCAGATCATTGCAATAAATCAGACAGTTTGTTGTTCTTTTCAGGTCTGCGAGGACTGACTCACGCGAGCTGACACTTAAAGGTCAAAGGTTCACGGATCGATGCTGCTCATCTATCCTCGCTGTCTCGTGCGGTATCCACACTGTGGATTAATGTCTTGAAAGTAGGCCGGTGGCTCGGGTCACTGCTCCAGCACTCCATCATAATCTTGTGAATCTGGGGAGGACATCAGGATGGTATTATTTACACACTTTTAGTAAAACGAAAGAAAGTGAAAGCGATGCATTCTTCTGGAAGAACAGAGTAGTTTCAGGGGCGAGCTATGGAAGATTAAGGCAGGACTGAACTTTTATGTACACTGTTGCATTACTCTGTTCCACTTATGCTACAAAAACCAATAAAGAATCTGTTGAAAACAGATGGTGTAAACCCACTGGATACTTCATTACATACTGTACACCTGTTCAGCTGCTCATTAAACGCAAACATCAAATCAGCCAATCACACAGCAGCATCTCAGTGCACTCGGGCATGTAGACGTGTGATGCTTTCTTTACTCCACTTGAATTTCCTATGTGAGATCCAAGTTGTCAGACTTTACAAGCAAGTTATATTTGTATTGGCCTTGAATCACAATACATTTTTATTAAAACTGCTGAGGTTCCAACTGAGCATCAGAATGAGGAAGAAAGGTGATTTAAGTGACTAAGAATGTCGCATGAGTATTAATACCCACAACCATCTCTAGGGTTTACAGAGAATGGTCTGAAAAAGAGAAAATAGCCAGTGAGCGGCAGTTCTCTGGAAGAAAATGCCTTGTTGATGTCAGAGGTCAGAGGAAGGCAACTTGTTACAGCCAAGGTATGCAGAAGAGCATCTCTGAAAGCGCAACACGGTGAACCCTGAAGCAGATGGGCTACAGCCTCAGTTGAATTGCTTATGTGACACCCAGAGTGTTTACTTTACGAGCTAGTTATCTTTGCATTGGCCTTGAACCACAAGACATTTTTATTAAAAACATATAAAAAGAAACAACATGCAGCTTTTGAAGTATGTAGAAAGTCACTGACCGCTGTAGGACAGTTATCAGGAGCAGGCAGCCTATATCCTTGTTTCAGCAGGTCAATCAAATGGTAGACAATCATCTGGCCCTGCTTTTCATTCCCCATCTTATTCATAAATACCTAGAAGAGAAGAAAATACATTTGGTTTGGTTTAGAAAATGTAGTATCCTTCAAATAAATAAAAAAAATGATGTGGTTCCTGTTTTAGATTACATCGCTGTGCAGCAGAGGAGTGCTTAATCAACTGATTCTTTAAGCCACTCAGCAGCTTAATTATACTAATGGTTGTTTTCCAAATTAACCGAGCAGTCTAGACAAGTGACAAAGAAATGAGAAGTAAAATGCTTAATAAAACCAGAAAACAACAGAGTACCACTGGTGGGCTGCAGTTCTTGTCGCTGTAAGTGAAGAGTTCGTAGAGGACGACGCCAAAACTCCAAACGTCTGAAGCCACGGAGAACTTGCTTTCAGTCAGTGACTCAGGAGCATACCTGCAAGACACCACAACACATTAAATACACACTACATAACAAGTGGATATATAACACAGCCCATACACAGACTTTATGTAAAAGATGGATGCAGCCACAGTTAGGCCACATTTTGAAGTCTTGACTTGAGAGTTGTCGCCGGATTAAAACACTAAAACAGGATTAAAATACTTATTGAGCCCTTAAAAATATTAAGTGTGGTCCTCACCAGAAGATGGGGCTTTCCCCGGGCTCTCTGACGGTGTAGTAGTCTTTGTCCTGAGGCAGCACTTTAGTCAGACCAAAATCACCAATCTTAACCCTCATCTCACTCTCCACCAGAATGTTTCGAGTGGCCAGGTCTCTGTGAATGTAACGCTTAGTGCTAAGGTAGTCCATTCCCTGCAAGGAATCCATGTGTTACAACAAATACTGCACAAAAGCACACAATTTGTAGTAGACAGCAGCTCCAGAAAGAACCGTGGAACCGTCTTCGTGGATTGGTTTTACGAGAATGTCTGTACGGTACATTGAGGTAAATGTACCGCAAACAGCACTATTACCTTGCAAATCTGTGATGCGTAGTGCAACAGTTTCTTGGAATCAAATCTGTCTTTGTGTTTGATGAGATAATCTCTCAAGCTGCCATAGGGGAGATATTCCATGATCAACCGTAGGTTTCTTCGTCCTGCAGAAAGAAGGATGTTGAGTTCAGTAGAGAACGAGAATATGATGCGAGTGGTGGAGCAGAGGCTTCGCCTAAAGTGGTTTTTCTGAGCTAATTCAGATTTATTTGTTTCATTGGGCACGGTCATTGACGCCCTAGGCGGCAAATGTGTGGAAAACAGCCCAATGCATTAGAAAATGTGCTGGGGTGGTAATATCATATCAAGGAACAAATAGCTTGCGGTATTTTGCATGAAGGCGAAAAAACAAAGAAAAAAACGATTATCTTGTTTTAAAGTTGAAATAGGACAAACATTGTTTAATGTTTTTTTGTTATAATACAATTTATTTAGGTTTGAGATGAGGATAAAGAATCAGACTGCTAATTGTGACTTTCTGACTGTCTCTAGCTGCACACACACAGTGCTGTAACTGATGGCATGATTACTGCCACATGCGCTCTATGGTTGCGGCTCCTATATCCACACT
Source organism: Pterophyllum scalare (assembly GCA_024447675.2). Lineage (NCBI taxonomy): Eukaryota > Metazoa > Chordata > Actinopteri > Cichliformes > Cichlidae > Pterophyllum > Pterophyllum scalare. The sequence goes on along the minus strand of JAMQGT020002789.1, from coordinate 20,917 downwards.
GCCAACTTGTGGCCTGGCAATGGGAACTGCAGCGTTTTCAGCATCTTGTGTCGTTTTTGAAACGTTTCCGTCTGAACGCGTTACTTTTCGAAAACGGAAACGATAAAACGACACAGTTTCCACTGAACACGCTCGCAGCAGGACAATGATCCAAAACACACCAGCAAATCAACCTCCGAATGGCTCAAAAAAACAAAAACAAAATGAAGGTTTTGGAGTGGCCTAATCTAACTCCGGGCTTGAATCTGATTGAGATGATCCACAGATATCAAACAATGTGTTCATACCTGCACTGTAGCACACTCCTTTGTATTTGACGATGTTTTCATGCTGAAGTGATTTGAGGATCTCAATTTCCCGCTCAAAGTCCCTGAGGTGCTCAGCTGTACTGTGCTGGAGTTTCTTCACAGCCACCACCTCCCCTGTGCTGTCCTGCAGGGGGTCGTACCTGCACATCTCCACGCTGCCGAAGTTCCCCTGGAGCGTGGGATCAAACAGATGAGAAACAGACACATTTAAAAAAAGGAAAAAGAAAACAAAGTTGTGATTTCATCTATAATAATTAAGACATAATGATGCTTTTGGATCAGCTGGAATGGAATCAATGAGATGCTGAATAACAGAAGGAAAGCAATAATTGGATAAAAAAAGCTGTTCAGAAATGATTTTCTTTCACGTCAAGTATTTCTGGACATTCATCAGGCTGCCTGGGAAATATGAGAATATGCGTCATGATAGCGGAAGAGGTCCACCAGTCATGGGCGTTTTAATTTTTGCCACTGAACATCACTTTCTCAACGTGCATTTCCATTATCCAGCCATTTAGCACCAAAATCCCTTCAGTGGAGGGTGAAACTCTGAGAATCTTTGAACAAACTTCTTTATCCAACTTAATCTGTACAATATATTATGAGCAAATATTGGTGTTAAAACAGATGAAGAGCTTAGAGTAAATATAAAAATAAAATGCAAAGAATATGCATTTGTAAAGACATTATGCAAAGGACCTGAAAAGGGAGTCAAACTTTAAAAATGTGCGGCATATACGTAGTGCACGTCTCACTTTGCCCAGCTGCTTGAGAAAGATGAGGTGCCGCTCCTCAAACTGCGACGGATCTTGGTTCTCGGAAGCCCACGGTAAGCCGAAGCCTCGTGCTCTGTTGGGCAACACGTCGCTCTCCACCAGCAGCTCATAGTCTGCAACGAGAGGCAGTGTGACTTTCAGCAGCATCTGGATAAAATACGGAGCGTGCTGGAATAGGTGTAATAGGTGTCTCTGACAGACACGGCTCCATTCTTTTCGTACCTGGTGTGAAGAGACTGTTGAGATCTCTGATTATTGCTCTGAAGGAGGGCCGATGTAAAGGCTCATAGTCCATGCAGCTGTTTATCAGATTGGCCAACTCTGTCCATTTGGGAGCTGGCAGCTGGTGTCTGTCCTCATAGAACAAGTTTTTCTGCACAGAAGGAAAGAACAAAATGTAAAAAAAGCAAACGTTAAAAAAAGTTAAAACAGTTTTTAAAAAAAAGGAAAAATCTAAGCTTCACTAATAAACACCTTTATGTCAATATGTCTCAAAACCAAAGTGTAAAAAATTAAACTGGGACATTAAACACTTAAATATTTCACAAAACATATCAATGCATCTTGTTTTTTGGGACCTTTGAGCAGTCCAGCGTGCTGAGAGGTTTGTCTCCACCACTGCAAATCTCCCAAAGAGTGGTCCCGAAGCTCCACTTGTCTGTGGCTAAACTCAGGTTCTGGGGGTTTTCAATGCATTCAGGGGGCACCCATGGGATACGCTCCACTAGGACTACGGATCAGACATGTAGAGAAACAGAAAAAGAGATATAGAAACATAATAAACGTTGGAAACTCAGAGCAAAGATGGGAAAACAAGGAAGCAAAGCGAACTAGGTTGTATCCTTGTAGGTGATTCTGACAATCACACCAAGAAAAAACCATGCAGTGAACATTGTTCCCACCTCACACAGGTGTGAGGTGCAAGCCTGTTATTCTCACCTTCCCTGGGCAGCACAGTGATGCTGATACCGGGGTCACTGAGCTTGATGAAGGGCAGACTGCCCGTTTTCCGATCCTCCTCTCGGATCAGAAGAACATTCTTGGCACAAACATTTCCATGAATGAGGTTTTTATCCTCCTGTACTCAGATACAACAGGGACAACATAAATTAACACAGCATTAGGAAAGTCCCAGTTAAAGGCGCTGCTGGCTGTGGGAATTTCTGTTTTCCTGGTACTCTTACCAGGTAGTGCATAGCCCAGGCGAGCTGCTTGGCCACTTCCAGCTTCCAGGTGATGTTAACACAGCTTTTGTTCTTCTTCAGGTAGGTGTCCAGTGAGCCAAATTTACCATATTCCTGCACCATCATGTCTGACAGGGAGATAAAGATGAGATCATTTCACTTAAAACTGATACAACAATTTTTTTACTTCTATCCATGTACGATTCGTTTCACCAAAACTCTGTGAAATAAAACAATAAATTAACTAGTCACTGGTTTGCTGAAGCTCGTTTTGGGTTGTAATGCTCCTGTGCTTACCCAGAGGTCCTGAAGGTGAAGTAAAAGTCTCTAAGCTGACTTCTTGTTGTGATTTGAAGGTATATGCTACATCAAACTGAAGAAAATTTCTCCATTCATTACATGTAAAAAGAGAGCTCCTAGATACACTGCTTCACGTGTGTGCAGCTTTAAGGATCACACCTACAGCAGCCCTTGAGTGACCTGTTGATCCCAAGGGCTTAAACCAGTCTGAATGAAGGGTCGGGGACACAGAGGTGCTCAGCAGGTCAGAAACCTTCTGCCCTCTCTGTTTGATCGTCTCAGCGGCCCACAGGGACACCGTTTCACTCTGTTTGGTGCTCGTTTAATGTGTGAACAATCTCTTTTTCTATTCCAGGAGCCAATTTGTATCGATTCCTCACAGTCTGACCACCTGACTGATATAATTTGTTTTGTTGCTGCTCATTTCATCCACACTTAAGATCTTAAACTGTCCAGTCGAAGTGTGCGTGTGTTGCAAACTTACTTTCATCTCCACAAACACACACACCATAGGTGAGAAGTAAGTGCTTGTGGGAGAGCTGGCTCATCATGCTTGCAGCTTCAAAGAATGACTGTGAGGAAGAAAATGAGAATAGAGAATTTTAATTTGAGCCCATTAACTTGTTTGATCTAAAAGATTCAGTGTCACACAAATTCTCCTTTAACAAGCTAACCTCTGAATAGTTGCGATGCGCCCTGTCCAGGATTTTGATAACGACATCTATCTGATGTATCTCTCCGTAGTCTCCCAGCTCCTTCCTCACACCGCAAAAGATCTTGGTGAATGTTCCTTGACCCAGACTCTCTTTCTGCAACACAATTTTATAATTTTATTTTCTAAAAACCACATCGTTTTTCTGACTCTAAACCGTTCCAAGGCCAATATTCTCTCCTCATAAACTCCTCAAGATATATTAGCGAGAATAACAGGCGTCACACAGAGTCATGCAGCCAAAACAGACTTTATATTGATAAAAATGTAATTTTCATCATTTAGAACAGCACTCTCAAAAGTACAAACTAACACAAACTATACTGCTAAAAGTATTGGCTCGTCTGCCTTCACATGCATATGAACTTGAGTGCCATCCCATTCTTAACCCATAGAGTTTAATATGATGTTGCCCCACCCTTTGCAGCAATGACTGCTTCACCTCTTCTGGGAAGGCTTTCCACAAGGTTTACGAGTGTGTTTATGGTAATTTTTTGACCATTTTTCCAGAAGTGCATTTGTGAGGTCAGACACTGATGTTGAACGGGAAGGCCTGGCTCGCAGTCTCTGCTCTGATTCATACCAAAGATGTTCTAGGTTGAGGTCAGTCAAGTTCTTCCACACCAAACTCTCTCATCCATGTCTTTATGGACCTGCTTTGTGCACTAGTGAGCAGTCATGTTGGAACAGGAAGGGGCCATCCCCAAACTGTTCCCACAAAGTTGGGATCAAGAAATTCTCCAAAATGTCTTGGTATGCTGAAGCATTAAGAGTTCCTTTTACTGGAACTGAGCCCAACTCCTGAAAAACAACCCCACATGGGTGGCAGTCGCGCAATGGGTAGGTGCTCACCTCGCAACCGGAGGGTCGCGGGTTCGAGTCCCCGTCTGAGCATGTGCTGTCATTGTGTCCCTGGGCAAGGCTCTTAACCCACACTGCATAAGTGTGAATGTGGTTGGTGGTCAGAGGGGCCACAGGCGCGAATTAGCAGCCACACTTTTATCAGACACAGGGCAGCTGTGGCTACATTAGTAGCTTACCACCACCAAGTGTGAATGAATAGTGCACAGAATTGTAAAGCGCTTTGAGTAACGTGAAAAGTGCTATATAAGTCTAAGGCATCATTATTATTATTAACATAATTCTATTTTGTCATCTGAATCAAATTGTATGACACACGAAAAGATGACACAAACTTTGATTTTAATATCCACCGCAGCATATCCCTTTCCTTCTTAATGAAAACCTAAAGTTTTCATTAACAGCTCAGAGGTTTCTCCAGATCTTTACTCTCATTTCTGCCTTTTTAAATAATAGTTAAAGTTGGGATCTTTTTGCAGAATTTCTGATGTGAAGAGTAACTATTCCAATAAATCTTCAAGCCTCCACACATGCACACATAATTGAAATATTATGCCCTGAGCTGTCACCCAGGCAGCTAAATGTTATCGACCACCTGGCTTTGAGTTACTGAAGATCAGATAAATTGGATTTATCATCAGACCTTAAAAATCAAAAGCTTGAAGCCTTCAAAGTGTCATCAGATAATATCTTTAGTCTGTGATGAATGATAAAAAAAACAACATGTTGGGATTTCAGGGCTCTTGTAACAAAGCTCTTAACCAATTTAATCAAAAACATCAGGCTCAAATCAGAAAGAAAACTGCTCGAATCAAACAAAAACAGTGACGACCATTGATGCTGAGCTCCAGCAGACAGATCACTTTAGAAAGTCTTTTTGTTAACTGCATGTAGCACACTGGCTGACCCCACAAGCCTTTCCTCTTTCCTCTGGTCCTCTCACTCATACGCACAAGCTTACACTCACAAAGCCTCTGAAACCTGCATGTTTGTATGTTTTAAATCTAAACGTTATCTGTTCACGGCAAAGAAAAGAGGCCTTTCAGCACTGTTTGACGTATTCAGTGTGTACGAGAAACAGCATGTGTAATCCTGTGGACGAATACAAACTAATGAGATGAAGAAATACTTCTTTTCCAGTGAAAGGAAAGGCGTCAGAAAAGGGTTTCTTACAACTACAAGGTCCTCCTTTCGGATCTTGTGGAAGACCATCTGGCTGATGTTGTGTTTGTGGAGCGTGGGAGACAGAGGAACCTCAGACCCCTGACTGTTTCTACACACCAGGAGATTGGACTTATCTGAAGAAAGGCAGAGAGATAAACAAGGCTTCATTTCACCCAATCACAGTTTCACACTGCACTTTCAATGAGTGACACTGTTAAATAACCAATTTAATAGGAAATTGTATACCTGGGTTGTTTAAGTCAAACTTTATCATGAATGTGAGCATTAAAGAAAACAGTCGTATTGTCAAGCTTTTTTGTTAAGCTCTAATATGCTAAATCACTATCAGTATAACATTTCTCTATACCACTCACACTTCACCTTTGTATGACCTCAATCTAATCACATCCAGCCTATCAATAAATACACATCAGTGTGCAGTCTCCATTGTCTTCAAATGGTCTCAATTTATTTTCAAGGCTTCTAATAAAAGCAGAAACTTGAAGGTGATCAACTGCAGCAGGAATTCAAAAGATCTGACACACATTTACAAAATAACAAGATAACAGTGACATAAAAATGCCAGGAAATTCTTTGGTGCCCTAAGTTAGGATTTATCAGTGCTACTGACACAGGATTTACAAGTTCGCGGTTACTGGGGAGGGAAAAGCCCCTCTAACCACACATTTTATCTACTGATTTCATCAACGCCATCTAACATTTTACAGCTGACTAAGGTTAAGTCATGGATGCTGCTGATTGTTTTTGCAGCTTTATAAAAAAAAATGTTAAGTTATTTTTGTTAAGGCCCACACAGATGGAAATGCTTTTACTGTGCCACAGAATTGTTTGTATTTCACTTTTAAGGTGCTATTTTGCTAAGCAGTATGCGCGCATACATGCTCAGGATTTGAACACTGACCTTTGGGACTGGGTGGGCAGCACCTGATCAGCTGAAATGTGTACCCATCTGTGCGGAGCGCCTCCTTCTGGTAGCAATGCAGAAGTTCCCTGAGTGAACCAAAGCTCCTCTTGGCTCCACTCAGAATGTATTCTCCCGACTCGGTCTTTGTGATCTGACAGTGCTTATAGTCCACCATCGTTTCATACTGAAAATCAAAAAAAAATTATTAGAGTTGCTCTGAATGGGTAACTATTACCTGACTACAAAGGATGCTTACAGTGTACCTGTGTCTATACACAGTCTCAAAATCAGGGTCATTTTTTTTGCTTGAAACCTCTATCGGTCCTACAAAGTTAAATTATCACAATTTCAAAACGACTTAAGTTAATAGAGTAAAACACAGAAGACAGATCCAGTATGTCACAGATTGGTGACCTACAGAAAGATATAGACTTCAAGTAAATTCCAAGCCTTACTGCGCCCTCTAGTGGCTAAAAATATGATCAACATTAAAAAAGGGTCTGGTGTGCAGACTGGTGCACACTGCTTGTCTGGTCTTTCAGAAACAGCAGTGTGGTTTCAGTGTAGTGACTTTAAACATCTGACTTCATATTTAGTGTCTGCCTGGATGCATACAGTCACAGACTGAAGAAGTGAATCACTGTGTTAATTTTTATTTAACAAGCTGGCCTCTGCATAAAGTAATGTGAGAAATGGTGTTTCACACTGATTAAGATCAAACATTAATGCTACTTACCCCCACCACAAATGACATGAAGTATTTGTCATAGTCCCTGGGGCTGCAGCGAAGCATGTACAGGCCTTGATGGTTACCAGAGCGCCGCAGTTTACTGACTGTAAAGTCCATCCTGCAATTACAGAGGGCAGTTTTTGTTGATGTGAACTGTCTATAACTGAGTGTGCATGTGGGATGTGATGTATTTATGCATGGATGTGATACTCACGACACAGGGCCATGGCAGTAGCTCTGAATGCACTCCAGTAGTCGTGGCGGCGCTACCTCTTTGCACAGGTAATGATGGGCATCGGCCACCAGTCTGTAATACCCATCGATCAATGATACGAATGACACAGCCTGTGAGAGCGAGTGAAATTCCAGTTCCTTCATGGTGAGACGATGCAGAGGGATACAGAAATATAGACTTTAGTTGTAAATCAGTCTAAACATAATCATGATACTTATTTGCTTATTCATTGTTAGAAATATATACCTTTTAGACTTTTGTAAGTAAACAGTTAAAATAAGTAAGCACAGTAAATGCTACTTGTGACTAGCTTAAGTATTTAGTATTTAGTGGTGTTACTTTGCAGAAACACCACTTAGAGCTGATTGTAGAATCAAACAAATAAGAACAGATGTTGCCCTTTCCTAAATCCTGCTGCGGTGACAAGCAACTTGAGCACATGAGGCACTTAGGAATACCATTCCTCATACTGCCCATAAAAGGCAATCTAGTTACCCAACAGTAATGAAAGTTAAATACATGTAAAACAAAATTTCACAATGATAGCAGAAGTGTTTACTATACCATTATCTGGTTGTCCTGTCTGGTGAGGGTAACTATGCGACTCTCTGCAGACCCTTCCTTGTTGCCCTGTTTGACACTGATGTCAATCACCTCTGGGAAATCACTGTATGTCTGCAGCTCCTACAGAAAAGTTCAAAATAGTGATTTGTGTTTTGTTTTTTAAATTGATGAAGAGGCATACATACATGTACTTGTTAAGAAACAGCCATGGCAGCATCAAACTGGTCATGTACTGTAATGCGCTCATTCTCACCTCCTCTGCTCCACCCTCATCTTTCCCTTTGGACCACTGGATGCCCTTATTTCCCATGACAACGATGGTGACCTCATTTGAGGAGGTGTCGGTGACTTGGAAGCGCTCAGAGTAGAGAGAGGGCAACAGCATCTCAAGGCTCATGAGGTATTTGAGCTTGAGGTTACACACTGTGGCCTTGCATTCACTGAACTGCTGAATGAACCTCCTGAAGCGATAGCGGATTCTCTTCCGGGTCAAGATGTTATATTCCTGGATGCGGCTTCGCATGCACACTGGCAGGAAGGACTTGTAGCTATAAGCAGGGAGAGAGCAATAACAAACAGAGAGACAACAGTCATTTAACTTTCAGCCAAATCAGTCAAAAAATCTCCACAAATAATAAATAATACTAATAATTTATTTAGATAGAAATTCTAGTTGTTTAGGTGAATGAGGGTGTGGCATATACATGGGACGGTAGCAAGGGCAGCAGCCTAAACCAGTTTAGAGACATATCATCTCTCCAGCAAGTCCTGGATCGACCCCCAGGTCCTTCTTCCAGTTGGACGTGCCCGAAACATCTCACCTAGGAAGAGTCCAGGCAGAATGCTAGTCCGATGACCTAACCACCTCAACTGGCTTCATTCGATGTGGAGGAGTAGCGGCTCCACTCTAAGCCCCTCCCCAGTAATCAAGCACCTCCCCAATAACTCTAACAGTGAGCCCAGCCACCTTTCAGAGGAAGCTTGTATCCACAGCATCTGCAAGATGACCCCAAGATACTTAAACACCACCACTATTCACCGGTCTCTGACTTGGAGGTGCAAATTCTCAACCAAGCTGCTCCACACCCAGCTGCAAACTGCTCTAGCGCAAGCTGGATATTGGTGTTCAATGAAGAAAACAGAACCACATCGTCTACAAAAACAGACAAGAACCCGAGACCACCAAATTGACACCATGTGCTCTTTGGCTGCACCTAGAAATTCTGACCACAAAAATTCTGACCACAATTGATGACAAAAAGCAGTCTTGGCACAGTCCAATACCCACTGGGAATGAGTCTGACTTACTGCCAACAATGTGAAGCAACCTCTCACTGCTCCTGAAAATGAATAGCAGCCACAGGCCCGACAGCCCATACTCTTAAAGAAATGCCCATAAGACACCCTGAGGACCACAGTCGATTGGACTAGTTGAGGAGACTAGAATCAATTTGATTCTCTTTCCTCAGGTCACCTCAGGTCACCTCAGGTCACATCAGGTTTTTGTGTGACTGTCAGGCACGGTCAGGGGCTGAACATTGAGTGTTATTATCTCATCTCTATAATACACAAATATAGGCTTTTCCCCTCACTCATCACCAGACTGTTCAGCTGGCTGCAAGTGATAATGTCAGGCTCCAAGTTAAAATGTCTAGATTTATCTCCTTGTGTGTGATTCACCATCTTGTCTTCTCTCCAGGAATTCCCCAGTTTGCTGCACTGTAGTTGGCTGTTTAACTGGATTCTCTTCTGCTTGAGCTCAGAAACTTGCAGCTTCATTGACTCAGACGTGACAAAGACTGTAAGCTTCTTGCAAACGTACCTGTCTCCCTACTCCTCAAAACATAGATTATCAGTTTGATTGCCTTTGGTACTTAAACACAAGTTTGGAAATGAAAATGTTAAACTATGCTTTGATACTGCCTTGGGGTCTTCCTGTTCATCTCCAATCATGACATTTCTGTTGATTATATAGAGGTTTAATTTGAGTAATTAAAATTCAAATTTAAGTAAATAAATACCTCTCTAGTACAAAGGTCCAACTGGCAAAATCACCCAAGGCAATGTGGTTGCAGCAACACTTGCAATAACTTGTTCTCAGAATTTACAAAGAAGAAGGAAATACTTCATGAGTCTCATGACTGACTCAACAGGGTCAGGTACAAGTACAAAAAACATAATTCTGGAAGTCTTGCTCGATATTAGGTGAGTATAACCACAGAAAATCCCAGAGACGCTGTCGTCTAAGAAATTTATTTTTAAGCAGACTGGCAAATAAAAAAATAGACCATGACATGGTAAATGAACTAGCTCTTATATAGTGCTTTTCTACTCTAACTGAGCACTCAACGCGCTTATACAACACGTTTGCATTCACCCATTCATACAAGCACCTCCATATGTAACTAAGTTAAGTGCTTATTATCTAACATTCACACCCATTCACACTCCAACACATGCGTCGGAGAGCAACTTGGGGTTTAGTATCTTGCCCAAGGATACTTTGGCATGCAGCCCAGAGCAGCCAGGAATCAACCCAACAACCTTCCGATTAATAGAGCCACAGCCACCCCACATGCCTTTCATCATGATCGTGATATCACATTTGGTCAGTACTGGTAATGACTTGTGAGTAATAATAAATTACCTTTTATCATTGTAGATGTCCACTGCTGACTGACCGCTCTCTTTGGCGAGCCTCATCATGTCCAGCACAGCCATGCCCAGACATTCCTCCTGGGCCTCGTGGCTCACGGGAATATCAACCCAGCCATTCAGGAAGTCACTACGCCACTGACAAAGAAAAAGAAAACGAAGCATAAAAAAAATATGACTAAAGCTAAAAAGGAATCAGATTAGGAGCAGGAAGGTCAACATAAAACAGGTATCTCTTAAACAGAGCAGCTAAATTAATCTAAACAACTCAGAAAAAAATAAAGCTTCAGTGGTGATGAGAGATCAAAATTTTTTCCGTTTTCTCATCTTTTCCAGCAGTTGCAGCATCTCCTGTGTGTCAAACTTACTCAATTACCCATGCCTCTAACCTAGCCGCACTAAGCTTCAAGGCTGAGGGAGGGGCAGCCTCAACAACAGAAAACAAACAAAGGAATACCACTGTCATGATCAACCCAATTTTCTGAAATTAGGGTGATTATAAGCTCGCATTATGTTACAGTTAGAATTTTTTTAATGCACAAGTCTTTTTGTTCATCATTTCATCTACAAACCCATAACTGGCCTAGTTGTTGCACATGTGCACCAAAACATGTCTAGGTCAGTGCGCTGGCACACAGCTCCTCAAAACTGAACAGAGGGTGCCTGTGAGTGAGGTTTGCACTAACATGACAGGATGAAAAAACTGAGAAACATGCACACGCAAACAGTCGTGTGCGTGCACAGACATAAACAAACAAAGAACCCGGACATGTTCCCCGTTTTGTGCTTCTTGAACACTCTCACTACCCCACTTCCTGTTTTCTCAACTTGTACCAAAAAATGGGCTGGCACAACAGACAGACTGACACTCAAGAGAAACAAGCACATTTTATCTCCTATCTAACAGTGTTACCCAAAACACACACATACATCCCCCCCACACACACACACACACACGACAAAGAAAGGGTGGAGGCATTAAAAAGATCCTGTCCTTTGTTTTGCACACAGTAATAAATGTAAAGGATCCAGACTAAGTGTGCACCTAATTAATATGGCTCTATACAAAGAAAATGACTGACTTACCTTCCTTAGAAGGTGTAAAGCTTTAAGACTAACCTGAAAAAACTGGTATGCCATGACACAGTCATCCATCACAGGGCTTTCCATCCCTCTGGACAAACCATAGCGATGAGCATAGGATGAGTTGTTGCTGTTGTACCAGCCAGGAAAATAGTATCTGGACAACAGGGGTGACAGTAGAGTAGGAGAAGGAATAAAAACTTGAAAAATCTGAAACATACTAGAGAAATAGAAAAATAAATAAATAAATGAAAATATTTAACTACCTGATTCTGAAGTACAGTTTCTCATTGGCTGAGTGGTCCACTTTAAATATATGATTAGGAGCTAACCATGTCCGGTCACTTTCCCTCATTAGGCCAAACAAGCTGCAGTACACTGGACCAATCCCTGAAAAGAGGAGGAAAAAAAAAGAACATATATATATATATATATATATATATATATATATATATATATATATATATAGTCTTTCTTTGGCCACTGGCTATATATATATATATATATATATATATATATATATATATATAGCCAGCGGCCAAAGAAAGACTTTTAAAAAGCCTGGAGAGCTATTGCTCAAGACCACAATAAAGGTTGCGAGGTCTGATTAGTTCATCCTTGTTAATGTTTGATAAAATCCCCCTTGAGCTGTTCATGGTAATGATGTACTATATCACACACCGGCACATTCTAACCAGATAAGTCAAAATGAATATTTTTGGCAAATCTGAAAAAAAATTCCCCCAGATGTTTATGAGATAGTGAGTTCCCGAGATAGTAAAAACCTTATTCTTCTGAGTCAGGCTACAGCCGTTTACAATGCTGACATAAATGAGGTTTTTTTGCAGCCTTGCCAAGTGAACTCACAGGACAGAAAATGTCATCATGCATGCGGAAGCTCTTCACACGTGTGAGGCAACAGCGTGAGGACACAAGCGCTGCTGAGAAGGAAATGGGCTCAACCACAACAAGGGAAGTAAAGTTAAAAGTGCTAACAAGGTTAATGTCTAGGCAATCCCTACCTTCTGATATTTATTACAATAAAAACAGCATAAAATGCTTCAGTAACAAAACACACTGCAGTATAAAATACTGCTTTGTACTGTACTGTATGTTAGACTTGATGGCTTCATATGTCTTTATTTAGAGACTGAACAATGAAGCAGAACATCTAAGTATTTAAGATCCAGTACTTTTTAACTTCTTTCTATGTGAGGAATAAAAAGCAGAAATATTTGACTTCCTGGTAGGAGTGAGATGTCCTGCCCTTAAATGACCCTCTTTGGTTTTTTGGTAAATTATATCCTAGTAGCAAACCACTCAACAAGATGCCCAGAGTGACAGGATTCAACTTTACTAAACAATGACAGAAACAGTTTAAGAGACGAACAGAAGGTAAAGTAGATCTTTAAGAACGGACAAAGAAAGTAGAAAAGTGATGAAATACAGAAAGACTGGGTTGAAAAAAAGGACTTGTTCATTTAAGAGTTTAAGGAGGAAGGGTGCAGGACATTGGTGCAGAAAAGAATAGAAGAAAGGCACTGGGGAAAATAGACACAACTGGACAACTTTCTAATTTGAGTTTTCTAGAAAGAGAAGACAAGAAAGCAGCCTGATCATCTTAGTTCTGTTTCACAAAATTAAAACTGACCTAAGTTGCTTAATTCTGGCATTAAAAAAAATTCTATTTTAAAGAACTTTAAAAAATTGGCATCCTTTTCTTCATTGTGGGGATTAAATCATCTTTTTAAAAATATATACCCTAATCTGGTGGAGAGGGCTGTACTGATTTAGTTTCACAAGAACATGAAGAGTCAGTTGTGTAAACTACAGTATGTCTTGTTTTTAAGTGTGCTCTGCATGGAAGGTATGATCTGAATATGTGCTTTTGTTTGGCGTTCTTCATAATCCGATTGTCTGCATATGAGTAGATAGCATTTGTAGGCAAGGCATAAGAGTATTGGCACCCACTATCCTTGCAACCTCAAAGTTTCACTTGCTAGGTCGTCCAGGTTGGTAAATACACATTTTTCCATAGCGACTGGTGGCTGCCAGGAGGTTGCTGACCAGTCTTGAGGCCTGTGGGACATGTGAACAGCTGGTGTTTAAAAAAATAACTGTCCACTACAAATTCTGGCAGTCAAACAAGCATATCACAAGTCTACCACAATTATGCAATTATGTCATCTGAAAGAGGTTTGGGGATGGAGAAATCTTCTTCAAATTATAGTCAAACAGTTTCTTATGAAAAAAGAAAAAAGTTTTTATTAACCAATTTCCTCCTCCTAAGAAACTGCATTAAAAAATGCAATCTGGAAATAATCAGCTGTCATCTGCCAATGATTCATCTTTTTATTAGTTTATTAAAATTCATTTGCATTTGTACAGAATGATCAGAAGATGGAATGCAAAGGCCTGGTATTGGTTGCTTATTGCAGAGGCCCAGGAAAAAAAAGCTGCTGCTGATGGGTTCCCAGATCGGTCTGGCATAGCAGAAACCAAAGAGCTTGTCCCTCAAAGAGGACCATTGTCCCTTGTTTCGAAACACTCTGGATTTGGGGCAAAGGATGGCAACCAAGAAGTAATCATATGCAAAGGGTTGTGTCTGCCGAAAAGCAACACAACTAGCTTATTCAACTGGCTGAAACCATATCACAAACTGCAGTATAACAAATTCATAAAGGCCAAGAAAAGCAATGCAGTGGTTGCTAATGTGAATCTTACCTCAGATGCTGTACAGCGCATTTAAGTATGGTCGAGTTCCACCTACTTTCTATGAAGATTCACTTATATTATAATATTTCCTGACTATAAAGGCTTAAAAAAAAATCCTTAACTGCACTGTGACCAATTTACAGCTCATATGGGTTCTTGCAGAAAGAAATTTGATAATAAAGAGACCATCTAACCAGCCAAGTTTTGAAGAAGAATTGAACATGAATTTATGAATTGTGTGTATTTTACAGATTAACAGCTCTTGTTTTCTTTAAAAAAAAAATTGACATATACATTTTTTTTAAGCAGAGGGTTAGAAAACTGCTCAACAAATAAATGTCACATGTGTAAATGAAACCATATTCTGCGTGTGTGGGCAAACACGCGAACTGAAACCCTGCTGTGACCTACCACATGCTTTCGCTGCAGAGATGCAGAGTTCCTCTGCTACATACTCTCCAGGTGGAAACGTGAGCACACTTTCTGAATAACTGGCCCCACCCTCTCCTCCATCCTTCATCTCACAGTAACGGTGGATACTCAGACCGGTGGCATTCACATCTCGCTTCGGTCCAGTGGCCAAGTCTAGGTTTCGGGGGAGACCATTCTGATTTTCTGTGATGGGCGGGTCCATGTTTGTCAGCAGAATACAGGCCATGTGCTGCTTAAAAACACGCACCTGTACGGAGAAAGACATAAAATGAGAAAGGAAGGACTGATTTTGTGCCAGAAAATTGTGTTAATGTACACAGGAAACAGCTATCAATCAGTACAGACAGATCAGGAAGTTAAACCATTACCAGTTACAGCTACAAGCAGTGCAAACAGCATCTTTGCAGCGCTGTTGTCCTTATTAATATCCTGACATCCAGCACCTAATACTGAAAATGCATGAGGAAGCCCCCGCTGTTTATCCTGCAATATCTTGGTACTGCATTAATTCTACACTTCAAAAATTGTTGCAGTTGCAATATTAAGTTAATGTGTGCCACCAAACTTAATAGTATTTTTCAACTGTTGGGCCAGAGCTTTGTTGCAGTGAGTTAGTGGTGGTGTGCTTGCAGAAAGAGTGTTAGAGAGGAGCAATGCAAAAACTTACAATAAAAAAAAAACTTTATGGAAGAAACAGGTTATGTAATGCATCAATGAACAGCTCTGTATCATCCTGCCGCATTTGAAAATCAATACACTTTAAGTCTTATAAACTTATAAAGTCAATAACAGGCTCAGCCCTAACTGAGATCATTCACTGCCTTGAATATTTATATAAAACCAACACAGACCATAAAAAGAGCAAAAAGAATAGTTAAATTCTTTACATATACATAAGGTCAACATAATTACACAAATCGGCACCGCTTCTGTCTGTCCAAGAGAGCGGCAGGCTGCAGGACTAGGAGAGACTTACTTAGAAATTAGTTCTAATTATCCAGTGTGGAAGGGTCTAAGTGAGGGCTTAAACCTGTACCAGTAATATTTGTAGTCAGCATTGTGTAGTGCATCTCAGCTGAAACTTCCTTTGCTTGCAGAGCTCTTGATAATAAAAATTTTTAAAAATGAACCTGTTCATTTATAATATAGTCATTTACACTTAGATGAAAAAGCTAAAGAGTAAGACACGTATTCCCGATTTATTAGCTTTAATTTGCACAAACATGAATACTGATGGCCACCTTGATCAACACGTGAAGCACTGCCACTGCTATTTGGAATGACTCACTCAGAAGCCTTAAACATCTCTATAACCATAACACCATAACATGAGAGAAACTCAGTTCAGTGCTAGGTACTTTCAGCTGCTCCCTTATTTCCCAAGATTGGTAGCAACATTTGATTTGGCACCGATATTTAAGCCGGATGCCCTTCCTGAAACAAACAACCCATCAATGTGGGCTTGGGGTCAGCACTGGAAGTGCAAAAATTAGCTTGTAACCCCCTGAGGCTGGGCTGGTGTCTCCTCCTACTCCCAAACCAGGGATCTTTTGCATTTAAGACAAATGTGTAAACCACAACATCATGGAGCCACTCTATAGACCAATTCAGTTTACAGACTGATGCATAGTGTCTGTCGGTTTGCGTAGGTATTCCCCTCTGGAGAGGGTTTTTCAGCCTACACAAAGATGTTCCTATGCAGTTGTTCCAAAAAACCAAAAGCACGCTGACTGGTTGACAAGTGGGCCTGAACAGGGATGGGAGTGACAGAGGAGTTCACCAGAAACAGGGGAAAGTGTGAAAAACCATTAACAGGAAAAAAAAAATCTATATGAAAAGTAAGAGGAGCCCACAGACCTGCTGTACCCCATACTTTGATACTGGCTGTCTGTAGCTCCCTGTGGTTTACCAATGAACTGCCAATGGAGAAACACGCTCAGCCCATAAATTGGTCTGCTCTCAGCAGAACTAATCTCCAAACTATGAGCTGCATGGCACAAAATAAAACATAGTATTTTCTGGACTCCAATTTTCATAGTATCACAGTATTTGTCCTCCCCTCATCATGTTTCAGATTTGAGGCAAATGTGCACAGAAGGCTGAAGGCTACAACACACTTGGATCACTTTCAGCACACACTCTGGAGTGGAGTGGAGTTATGCCTTCAGTCTCTGTCTCTCTCCTTTAAACTTACAATCCCCCCCGACAGAAGAATGACAACTCTGCACCCTCAACTACAACAATTACCAACATCAACAAGGCAGTGACAGCATCCCGCACAAACAAGGGTGTTATTACTGACTGTTAGAAACCAAGAGGAAGTGCAATGACGATGACAAAAATGACATAAACAAATTGCACAAATGCTGCTGAGAGATAAACAATAAAGTAAATAAGAATTTTTGGCAGACAATACAAAAAACATGGGTTTCATGTAAATTAATAAGAACCAGCAAGTTTGGGTAAACTTCGTGGGAAATGCACGTTGATGAAATAAAACATTGTGGTTGCACTTGCCAAATAAGCTGTTCCTTTGTAAGAAAAATACCCTTTCACTATAAAAGGAATGAAGTCTAAATGACCTCAGATGAAACCTGGGAAAGCCTTCCATCAGATCAGCTGATTCAGTGGTTTCTTTTAGAAACTTATTTCTATAGTTTTTCCTTTTGGCTTTGCTTCATGCCACTGCTTTTAAATTACATACAGACCTTTACGGTTTTTTTATCCAAACTATGATGCAAATTGTAACCGTGTTTTTGAAAAAGTGCTATACAAACGAAGTTATCGTATTATTTCTGGACCACAGTCAGTTGGTACAGGAGGCATCACAACTGACTTGAGATAAGCCTTCCTGATTCAGACAGGATCTGACCGCAGTCTGGCCATGGACATCTACATGGATACAGAATACACTGACTATGAGTACCGAGTGTTTATTTACTGTACAGAAATGTTTTCACAATATTTGAGTAGCCATGCTTTCAAAGTATCTTTGAAATCACTATTTAACTTTTAAATCTTAGATGACCTCAATACAGTTAATGGGATATTCCCTATTTTATTAGTGGGTCAAAGGATTGTGCCAGCAGGGCTGTAAGCAGCTCTGGGTTTAACAGATTACTCATTAAGCGCTGTTCACTCGTACCGTTTGTATTCTGGCCACTGACCTCCAGCACATTCAGCATTTATCTGGGGTTTTGCTTCACCATGACCAGGGCTCAATGCAAATTGACAGTAAAAGCCAGCAGAAGTAGTTAATTATTATTTTATTCTGCATTAAGTCAAGCTATTTAAAAAATAAAAAAAAGGCCTAATGCTGATAGTAAAAAGGGGAGACTTGCACTTTATTTTTACAGTTCCAGCTTAATAAATGCTGCAATAACACTCCTCAATTGTTTCGTGTCTCTGTTGATGTTATTCTTACTGTTAGATTGCTGGGGACTTTTTTTTTTTTTTTTACATGTTTAACAAGAGCAGAAAAACACAGCTCTGTTTACACACCCAAAATGTTTATCATGTAGCAGACACACACGCAGAGCTGCACCAGTTCCTTGCTGTGTCTTATCAGGGCCTTGGTACAAGTTGAGGTCAGAGCTATCAGCTCGCCCATATTTGACTCTTTATAACCGCTCTGTTTTACTTCTGGTTTTATGCTAGCTCTTCAATCAGCCTAGACTGCTGGGCTTTTTTCAAAATTGGGATTAAAAGGGGTTTTTTTTGGTTTTGTTTTTTTGACAATTAAAATAACCGACAGCAGTTGATTTTAAAAGAAGCTGAACCTATAATTACCGGCTATGTCGTACAGTTTAGTTTTATTGTAGTGAGTTTCAGACTCAAGAGACAGACACACTCTCTTACTTTTAAGATTAATGCTAAAAACTTTTCTTTTTCATAAAGCGTACAGTTGGGGTGGGATCAGGTGACCCTGAACCCTCCCTTAGTTATGCTACAGTAGGCCAGTAGGAGTGTTTCTTCTTGGCTCTTCGCTTTTCACTCTGTTATTACACCACTCCGCATTGACTTGTTACTTATTATTAATCTCAGGCTCTCATCCACACCATGGCTTTTCTCCTTTTCGTCCTTGCAGCCTCCTCTTGCACTACAATCCTCCCTTCAGCTTCATCTAATTGTAAATGTCTTTAAGTAAACCACTTATCTCTTCGTTCCTTGGTCCCCTAACCTAAAGCTAACCATTACCTCAACATTACCCTGTATATACATCTGTAACTAACTTTATTAGAATATTTCTTTGTATACAGTGATTTTGCTGCATAGGCCATGTCTTAGTGGAAGCTTATAAAAGTTGAAAGACTATGGTTACTTTATCTGACATTACTGCAGTCCATGAAAGAGAGAAGACAAACATATGCAAGGACTGGCTGAGCTGTGAAAATGGGGAAATGCTAGGTGCTACTTTGGCAGTGGACTACTGGCTTGTGTATTTGTGTATTGTGGCTGCAACATAGGCAACCTAAATACAATTACACTACTTTAAAACATTATACACAAATTAGAAAGGGACATGAAAAGTATACACACAGATTTACTCCAGGCAAAATAAGCACTACTAAATAACAATATAAATGTAAATGAATACAGTATCAAAACTCCACTGAGAACATAAGTGAAAATAAGTTACAAGAAATCATGTTCTGGATAAACAGCTGTAGAGCAAAATATTTTTTTATAAATGGCCAGCAGCGACTTTATCACTCCAAATAAAGTGTAAGAGAGTAAGAGAAAACCCTCCCTTTCAAATGAAATGCAGATTCATGGCTGAAGGCAAAAGCTGTGATTCTGCCAGCTCACTTGTGGAACGCAATAAGGTTCAGACTTTCAGCAGCAACTTAATTCAGTTCTGACACTATAAAAAAAAACAATTAGTTAAAGCCAAAACACCAACAAAGGCTACAAAATCACTGGAAGCTAATTACAAGGAGTCTTACACAGATTTGAGTCCAACACAGTTCAGGAGCTGACCGCAGGAGAGAAGACCTTGGGTGAACCTAGTCACCACCCACTGCTGTGATTACATAAAACTTTAAAAGAGGGGCGTTTCCTAAGGCTAAGCTGAAAGACACAGAACAGGAAACCTTAGTGGTTTACCTGTCACAGCTTTATAAATGAGTAATTGTCAAGCATTAAGATTTTTGAGCACTACTTGGATGAAACCTGCATGTGTGCGCAAAAGGAGCTGTGCCCAAATGTTCTTAAATTCAGTAAGAAATCATATTACATTAAATATTTTTTATCAATTAAAAATACAGCAAATATTAGCTATGTCTAGACTACAGTTTGAGATGCCACTAGCTGCAGTCCATGACGGCAGAGCTGTCGAACCTCAGGATGACAGATAGACAAGTCAGCATTTTCTGAACAGAAAGCTCTTGTTTCCCCTCTGCTTACTCTGGGAAAAAAAATGCTGCCAAAGATTTCCCAAATGGCTCTGAAATATAATTTAAACACTCCAGCGCTATTCCTGGCTTATAATGTGCCTTTGAGAAATGATTTTGCAAGTAAGCATGACTCATGCACACACTTAGCCCATGAATCTGCATTACCTTATGTAAAGTAGAACATGAAGTAGAAAGTAGAACATTTGTGCTCTGAACTGGGTCCAAACTGGATCCATTTAAACATTAAAGCTTACGGCCCCACAGTCTAACAAAGGAGACGTGGAAATCGGCCCAGTTTCTCTGCAGATCAAAGTGAAATGAATTTGACTGAACAGGTATTCTTCTCTTCTGTGTTCTAGCAGCTGCAATTCCAACAGCAACAGATTACAATCAAGTAGAGCAACATTTATGCAACATCTCCTAAATCACCACGTTAATGCACGCACTTTCCCGTGACAACAGGACACACAGTTTGTGCTTCCATTAGCGGTTTCAGAAAACCAAAACAAAATTAAGGAATAAAGTTGCGTCTATGAATCTATATTTATTACTGATGCTCATCAGGGAAACCAAAGATCTGAGACGCAGAAAAACTTTAAACCCTCCTACTTTCCCTGCAAAGGTCTGAGAGACGCTTTTTTCCTGAGAACTGATTGGTCAGGAGGTGGTGATTTCATACCTCTTGATCTCTAATCTGGAACCTGCAACGTAGGTTACCATTGCAATGGACACTGGGAGAGTTAACCCTGAAGTTAACTGGATAAGCTAAGCTAAAAATCCTGGATAATCTAAAATCCTGCTTGGTGGTATAGGCCTCAGGATGTACCCTGACTCTCGAGCAATACTTAATTTAACCAATAAAAAGGGTCACATAACA
>JAMQGT020002788.1:0-11454 GCA_024447675.2 Pterophyllum scalare | reverse complement strand
GAGGAGTATTCTCTGCTGCCGGCTGCTGGTCATTCCTGGTAGTGCTGGCTGGCTCCTCAGTCTTTCCTTCATCTTTCTGCTCAGCTGCCTTTGTTTCATTGACTATCTGCACTGAATCAGCTGCAGGGGCCTGCACCGGTTTCACTTCCCCGTTCTGAACGGGAAAGACGGCCTCCATAGCATCATATAAGAACCTGTACTGCTCCTGTTAGGAAGAGAGGCGGATTTGAGAGGAAGCAAAACATTGTTTCAGTGTTTTTTGTTAGAGTGAATCTTGCTTTGTAGACAGTCTCACACAGTTCCCTAATTAAGCACAAATAAATAAGAACACCAGAAACAACAATCCCACAAAAACAGCTAAAACACTGCAATGAGCTTACTATTAAATTCTGGTCGGAGCCATACAAAAATATTATAGCTGATTCCTGTCACTAAAGACTTCTACTGTTGTCCAAAAACTAGTCATTTGCCACACCATTCTACTGTACTAGGTAACATTTTGCCACATTAAAATCATGCATATGCTTTCCCACTGCTGTCAAAATGCTCTAATTACTCATATTTGCTTAATTTACAGTGCCTGGCTGATGCAGAGTATTGTTTACTGCAATTAAAGATTTATATATTAGTCCTAAAGGCTAGGAAAATAAATAAATGTGGCTCAGACTCAGGGTATTGATGATTTTGGTCTTTTCAGTTGATTAGTTGAAAATAACAGGCATAAATCAGGGGGTCGTTTTGACTGTTGGGTTTTCTCTGTGTTATTGTAGGGTCTTTACCCACAATACAGAGCGCCTTGAGGCGACTGTTTGTTGTGATTTGGTGCTATATAAATAAAATTGAATTGAATTGAACTGAATCATGAGCCTTGAGCTCCAATTTTTTTTTTCAAAACCATATCATAAAGCAATTCCTAGTCAGCTAGAACAAGGAACTGGTGATGTGAAATGCTGCTGTCTCGGTACAAACAGCTCCTAGTGTGAAGTGCACATATCTGGGTTCCTCTTTCTTACCAAGGTGAGAAGCATCTGCTGTCTCTCTTTGCGCAGAGTTTTGACCACTTGGAAAACATCCACCAGCTTCTCGCTCTCAGCGCTGTCCAGCACGTTCCACAGGGCACAGAAAAGCCCCGAGCGGGACGAGCCGTCGCTGAGGAGCACACAAACACAAAAAGTTACAACGAGGAAAAGAGGATTTTCCTCTGTTCAGCTGCTAGAGCTGACATTTAGAATTTAGTTAACAGTAGCCTGTTGAGGACATCACACAAAATAATAATAATAATTCTATTTTCATAGAAAACAAAAACAGCATGGATTTAAATATTAGGATTCTCCTAAATCCATATGAATACTCAGCTGTTGCTGATCAGTTAAGATCTTTAATGTGAGCCAGGGGAGAGCTAATCTCAAGCACACTTTTAATCGAGATGTTTACCTTAAATTTGCAATGTAAATGATTGCTACATTATTTTCTTTAATGAAACTGGTGGCCTGAATGTTCTGTCAGTTCTAGGGCCTAGACTAAAGCAGTATATGAATAGAAATACTGCTACATGTAGTCAATTTATATATGCATCATTTCAATAAGGCATCCTGCTGTATAGCTCGCGACCTGTGCAGTACCAAGCTCTTTAAGATCACATGAAAGCGATCACTATTCGTCGTCTGCCCCGCAACTCAACAAAGTAGGAAGTTCTTTCTTGCAACATATTTGACTGGTGTGAAAACTTAAACGCTGCGAAAGATGAGTCATCCTGTGCTGCATACTGCCCCTAATCACTGAACAGTGGACATTTTTCTCTGATGCTTTCTTACTCGCAGTGGACCACCATGGGATTGTTCCTCTGCGATTTGCTGCTGCCACAGTTTTGCTTGATGTCCTTGATCATGTCTGTGAGATCTTGAGGTTTCTCTGGCACCTCTCGCTTCGCCCACTTCAGGAACTGGAAATGCTTTATCGGCCGACTCTCTTTCCTCTGTGGAAAGAAGTGGTGTTGGTTTAAAAATGATCGGTCTCATCGTACTCACACTTTTTATCACAGAGAGAGAGTATGTGGGGTCTGTTGTGTTACCTTGACGTGGCGGATCTGCATGCTGCGGCTGATGAAATTCGGGGAGTTGTCTGTGCTCACCACTTCCACCTCAATCTCCCCAAAACATTTCTTTTCTTTATCCCAGTAAATAGAGTCCTATTAAGAAGAAGATACAGAAGAAAACCAGCATATTAATTATTTACCTCTTAACAGTGTGCATATGCTGTATATCATTATAAGCACATTGTGTTTTAGGTACCGTATCTCCTTCACTGTGGTCTGAAAGCATGACAATAGTAGACACTTTTTTCTGGTGAACCATTGACCAGAAGTCAGCCATGGTGTCTGGCAGTGGAGTCTGTGCTACTATGAAGGCACGAGAACCCCAGTAGCCCTGTGTGGGAAAGAAAGCACATTAATCTAAATAACACGAGTTAGATTTCTTTATCTGCTACAACAGGAAAGGGTATAACAGGAACCAGTTTGTCACGCTTTAAGAGAAGCTCATATTTCTGTCAGTTTGACAGAGAAACAGGTTCATAAATAGGCTGAAAAAACTTACAGCAATGTGGGAGGCATTGATGTATTTAGTGGAGTCCTCATCCTCTTCATCTGATGACTCTTCCTCCTCATCATCTTCATCAGGGTCACTGTCCTGACTTTGTCCTTCATCCAGCTTCAGGAAGACACGGTTGTAGTCATCTGCAGGTTTGGCATGAAAACAAGTGAAAGTGAGCATATGAATGCATGCATGCATGTAATCATACTGTATACACACACACACACACAGATGTGTGACTTGTAGCAGACACTTACAGGGGATGACGTTTGAAGTACGATTCTTTTTCTTGTTTTCTTCTGTGATGCCCGTGTTGAATGTCCTCCAGTTTTTAAAGCTGGGGAGTCTCTGCAATGTATAGTTTTTATTATTAAAACTTTTAGAATGATAATTTAAAGTCTGTAATTTCTTCAACACGTTCATAGGATGTGACAGAAAAGAAGAAAGGAAGGTAAAAAACAACAACAATTTTTTTTTTTTAACTTCATGAAAAGATGTTTTGCGCTACATGTGATGAACGTTTTATGTTGATCTTGCTCAGACACTGTTGTGCTACCACACTAAACAATGTGCCTGCAGTTTGGTAAAAATCTGTGACTTACTCAGTGACCTAAACATAATCATGTGTTTTTGAAGCTGCACTTTCAACTCACCACATTGCTCTTTTAGTATTTTACAAATATATAACAATAATAAGCTATACCATACCTCAAACTCCTCCTCCATCAGGGTGAGCTCGCTGTCTGAGTTTTTCTCTTTGAGAGTGGTCAGCGAGCTGTGCAGCTCAGACAGATTGATCTCTGTCTCTCCAAACTGGTTGTGCTCCAGCAGGGCCTGGTGAATCAGGATGTACTGGGCCTGTGCACAGACAAATGCACTTGACTAGTACACAAATTTTTTTTTTACAAAAGACAAACCTATTGTTCATATCTCAGGTTCTCTCTCTAGCTTATTTATTGGTTTCATATCAAGTTAAAATGTTAAAAGTAAATTTTGTTTATGCATCTAAATGATTGTGAGGTTTAATATAAAACCTTGAAAAATCCATTTTTAAAATATTACAGGGATTTCTTTACATACCAGGCAATTCTATGATGGTATAACACAGAATATATTTGTCATGAAATTAAGACTTACACACACACGCTCAAAGAGGAAAACAAAAAGCAAGCTTTATTTAAAAAGGTTGAAAAAAAAGACAATCCAACAAAGACGAGAACAGGACTGTATGTAGACACAGAGGGCTGAGTGAGGATGACATAAAGGAGGACACAGTCAAACGCAGGTGAAGAAAAACGAGGACAGGACCGAAAATCACAAAGAAGAGAAACAAAAACAGGAAGCAAAACAAGACACGAGATTAAAAAAAAACAAGTAATACAGGAAATGACCGAAAGATAAAGGTGTTCATGTTAAACTGTCATAAAAGTTCTTTTTTTGTATTAATAAAAAAGTTGTTTTAACAGTTTGTTTATCTTTGTCATATCTAGGTGTCCATCCTAAACCACAACATTTTGCACTGAGTCCAATCTTACACAGACACGCACACACATTCATGCACAAATACAGTACAGCGTCTAAATCTCGATCTCGACTGATATTTTACCTCAACTTGGACCATGAGACATCTCTGTCTGCGGAGTCTGACGACATAACCGTAGATGTCCACTCTGTTTTCTTCCTCCAGGCCTTCCATCATGGCATCGATGCCAATGTAGGTTCCTGTCCTGCCAACGCCCGCACTTCACAAGAAAAAATGATATGTGAATATGTGAGTGTGGTTAGAGTAGTGTGCTATTTAACATGCATCTAATGTACAAAGAACTTCCCCAATTATATTATTTAATCTCGGTTAACGGCTCTCTAAACCACAGATCCTCAAATCCAGGCCTCGAGAGCCGGTGTCCTGCAGGTTTTAGATGTGTCTCTGCTTCAACACAACTGAGTCAAATATAGATGTCATTAGCAGGACTCTGGAGAACTTGACTGCATACTGAGGAGGTAATTCAGCCTTTTGATTCAGGGACACCGACTCTCGAGGCCTGGATCTGAGGATCCCTGCTCTAAAATATGAGGTGCTAATCTGAAGAAGTAGGTGCAACTACAAATAGAGTATGACATCTCACATACCTGCAGTGGACAACGATGGGCCCGCTGAAGAAATTCTGGAAAGCATTGACACGCCGCCTCAGTTTCAGGAGGAGGTGCGGCTCTCCTGGAACGCCGTGGTCCGGCCAACTCATGAACTGGATGTGGGTCACCTCCCTCTCTGAGTTCTTCTCCCGCTTCTGCAGCCGTTCAAACACACACACACACACAGTTATGAAACACACAAAAATGTATGTTGTGTGACACCTACATGCATCTACAGTGGTGTGAAAAAGTGTTTGCCCCCTTCCTTTTGTCACACGTAAGTGTTTCGGAACATCAAACCAATTTAAACAATAGTCAAGGACAACACAAGTAAACACAAAATGCAATTTGTAAATGAAGGTGTTTATTATTAAAGGTGGAAAAAAAATCCAAACCATCATGGCCCTGTGTGAAAAAGTGATTGCCCCCTAAACCTAATAACTGGTTGGGCCACCCTTAGCAGCAACAACTGCAACCAAGCGTTTGCGATAACTTGCAATGAGGCTTTTACAGCGTTCTGGAGGAATTTTGGCCCACTCATCTTTGCAGAATTGTCCTAATTCAGTTACATTAGAGGGTTTTCGATCATGAACGGCCTTTTTAAGGTCATACCACAACATCTCAATAGGATTCAGGTCAGGACTTTGGCTAGGCCACTCCAAAGTCTTCATTTTGTTTTTCTTCAGCCATTCAGTGGTGGACTTGCTGGTGTGTTTAGGATCATTGTCCTGCTGCCGAACCCAAGTTCGTTTCAGCTCGAGTACACGAACAGATGGTCGGACATTCTCCTTCAGGATCTCTTGGTAGACAGCAGAATTCATAGTTCCATTTATCACAGCAAGTCTTCCAGGTCCTGACGCAGCAAAACAGCCCCAGACCATCACACTACCACCACCATATTTTACTGTTGGTATAATGTTCTTTTTCTGAAATGCAGTGTTCCTTTTACGCCAGATGTAATGGGACACACACCTTCCAAAGAGTTCCACTTTTGTCTCATCGGTCCACACATTGTTTCCCCAAAAGTCTTGGGGATCATCAAGATGTGTTTTGGAAAAATTGAGACGAGCTTTAATGTTCTTTTTGCTCAGATGTGCTCTCATACAGACATTTAAGTAAAAACAAACAAAAAAATAAAACATGATAAAACCAGTTTTACAGTGTTTTCTATTCAAGCTTTGAAGAAGGCTTACATTTGTAAGGCTGAGATGGCGGATGATATAATCTGGATAGTGGTCCTCAGATTTCAGCTTCACAATGAACTCCTCATAGAGCTCAGTCTCTCGGTCAGGAGATGGCCAGTACTGAGCACACTTGACCTGTGAAACAACGCGGCAGGGGAGAGGGTGACTTAGACTAAAATAAAACAAGTAAATAAGATTCTCCAAGAAAGTTTATTTCACTGTGCATGACTGAACTCATCTAGAGAGAGGACCATTTCACCAAATCACTTTAAAAACACAACGCTCTGCAACAAGAAAGTTAAAACATGTTCTTACCCTGTTTCCCTCCTCACACCGTGTCACCATGACGATAATTGAGGATTGTTGTTCCCAGATCATCCTCCAAAAGTCATTTATAGTTTCATCCTTTGGTCCTACAACACACACCATATAAATACCATCTGACATATGACAATTCAGTGCACCTGTGTAAAAAATGAGAGCATGACGTTACCTTGAGCTGCAATGTACTTTTTGGACTCCTTGTACCCCTGCAGGAACAAGACAGGTGATGTTTGACGTGTTTTGTCAAAGAGATGTCATGAACATTATGTGTGTTATACCTTAAGCCTGGATGTGATTTGATGTAGAATATGCCTTTATCACACTTTTATATTTTTACATTTGTATGATGAATGACTTTATTCTCATGACTGTAGCAATAGCAAAGATAGTATAAGGTGGGCATTTTTACACACATCAATGAAGCTGGCGTTGATGTAGTCACATCCTGTCTCTCCATTTCCCGTGGTCAGCTGGACACGGTTATAGTCATCTAGTTGAAGACAATACATACAGTGTAAATAAATTATTAATGAGTGTAAATAAATCATTAATGAGTTAAAATTATCATTAGTTCTGTGATTAGACTATATATATATATATATATATATATATATATAGTCTAATCACAGTTATAAAAAGTGAACTAATGATAATTTTAACTCATTAATTTTCATGATAAAATCATTTCATTTATTAATGAATTGAACTATGTAAAATAGTTGCTCAAAAGTGTCTCCAGTCTCCAGCTCACATGGCAAAATATCCACGTAGCGGTTCTTGACAGAATTGCAGGACTTCTTGGCCTCTTTCACCGTGTATCTTGAGAAAATTCTGGGGATGCTCTGCAAACAGAAATAAACTGTGTCATTTACAGAAAAAAAACAGCCCCATTCACACCCTTTCTACTCTAAGAGGTCACATCTAGCTCGGGACTTTTGTTCTTTGTGAACTGACTCCCTGACAGTCTATTGTAAGCTGATGAATAAATAAATGGTAATAATAACTGAAATAGAAACAAAACCCCACATAAAGCCAGTGAATGAATTTACCTGAAACTCAGCGAGAAAAAGTCTTCCTTCATCAGCGAGCTTCCTCTTGTAGGTCTCCAACAGGATCTCTGCTGTGATTGGCTCAACCAGCAACAGGTTTTCTTCATCATCTACAACAACCAGTCAGCAAATGAGAGATGCTCACAAATAAATAATATATACCCAACTTCTGATTGTTTATATGCAGTTTTATACAATATTAGCAATGTAATACTAAACTAATACTTAAAGCCTAATTACTCCAAATGTGTATTACAATAAATATTTAATTATTGTTCTTGAAACACACATGATCCTCTATTATCTGACGAAGATTAATCATATGTTTATTCAAAGGTCACACTTAACACTTTGCAGTGCAATTTCATTGCTTGAATCAGGTGCAGAAATATTGCTGGTACCAAATTTCAGGTACAAAACAGAAAAAAACAGGTTTGTGGGGAACAAACAGGATCAGCTGAGTGTTTCAGAGGTAATAGCCATAGTCACTTTATTTGCACATGCTGTGACCTTGTGGATTTTACTGGAATTTCAGTTTAAATATGAGTGAATTTAGAGATTTTCATTCCTTCTGTCCTAATTACTTTTTGGGAACCTTTGCAACAGCTGTGTGTGGCTCTTTACTGCTTGATGTTGTTCATTTCAATTGTATGGCCATTATTCCTCTGTGTATAGAAACCAATTCACAGTGAATTCAAAGGGGAGGCTAGTTTACATTGCTATGCTTCTGTCACCTTGTTGTTTTCTTCATCCTAAATTAAACATCCTCCCTTCACTCAGCACACATGATTGAGATACAAACTTTCTTTCTAAGTGCGTACCTTATTAAACCTTAAACTTTGAAGTAATTGAACAGGCTTCTAGGAGAACATTTAATATCCTATAATTATTCTGTTTGATTGCAGTCAGTCGAAAATATATTTAATTTTATGAAATGCAGAGACTCTACTGTGTACAGGAAGGAAAAGCAAAATTGAAGCCTGAGGTGGAAAAGATGTTAACAAGGAAGGAAAGGAATCAAGAATGGGGACCTCATCATAGAAGCAGGTTTTCCAGTATGTGGGCATAAGAAATAAGGGACCTTGTTACACCAATACAGTATGAATATAAATGCACTAAATGCAATTAAAACTCATAATAAAAAAATTAAAAACACCTGGGAAACCTAGAGTTTAGTATGAAAGTCAACTCACTTGCTGTTGAAATCAGATTGATGTTTTCACCTATGTCACTGCAGAGAAAATATTAAAGGCAAAGATTTTTAGTTACAGGCAGTGTTAAAAAAAATCTACATAAAGAGTGCAATAACAGCAGTTTTTGAAATCTAAACTGTGATTCAAATGCAAAATTAATGTCTGCAATTTAAATTAATAAAAAATTTGCATTATCAACAGAAGAAAAAATAGTTTACAAAGTTGGAAGCAGACCAGCAGAAAAATGAATGCAGGAAACAGCATATATGAGGAGGTATCCTTACTGCGACTTCCTGCGTTTTAAAATGTAGATCTTGTAGACGACGAAAAGCAGAGCAAGAGCGGTGACGATGATGAGGAAGACCAGAAACCCAATAACAGCTTTGTCATTGTCTGTGATATAACATTGAAAATTACATTTATGGGACAGATCAAATTTGTAGAAATATGTGTGTATAAAATGTGAGAAAGGATTCATCTGAACATTAATCTATGTCATTAATTAAAACAGAACATACAGTGAGTACTATCTTCTTTTGTTGTGGGGCGGCTCTCAAAGTGTCCGTTGAAAACAAACACCTTTAAAGACAGGACATCAGTTCATTAGGAATTACAACATTCAGAAAAGAAGGTGTTAGACTAAATAATATATTATTAATTAAGTATAATAATTTTTAATAACACCAAAAAGTAGAATTATACAAACCCTGACATCGTAGGTCGTAGAGTAGCTCAGATCTGTGAACTTACAATTCGTGTCGTTGGTCTCTTTTTCCTGTTGTTTAACACCAGCTTTATATAAACGTACTCTGTATATCTTCTCAGGTCCTTTGAAAGTATTGGGTTTGGTCCAGGCTACTATAATAGTATTCTGATCCTTAACACTCAATGTCAGACCACTGACAGCTTCAGGTACTGCAACAGAATAATAATAATAAAAAAAGCATATTTAAAAGATAAAGCACTTGAAGTTAAGTTAATCTCCTAATTTGTTGTGACAGCAGTTTTAATGCTATGTTGTACTGGCTGTCATGACATCAGTAGTAACACAAATACAGTAAAAAAAAAATGCCAAAAACAAAAAATTAAAGGTGGCTATTTTTGATATTTTTAATTTGTTTGTTACAAATACCAACTTGCTTTTAAATGATGATTATTTCATGTTATAAATTGTGCTTTGTTTTCATGCTGCTGACCTGCAATTTTAATGTTATTAACACATATCTTAATGAAATAAAAATCAAACTGTGTGAAAGCAGGAAAAAAAATAATTATGAGATGGAAAATGATGAGCAGACAGATTATATTTTAGTCTTTCATTCTGATGGAGAGTTGATGCTTAATGTAATATTATATTAGTGCCGTGTCCTGGGTCCTTATGACCCAGCATTTTTGGTTTATGCTTTGTTTTGTATTTTATTTATCTTTTCTGGGTTTCTTCTGTTGTGGGGTTTGATTATGTTTTATTTTTTTGTTCCTTGTGTTCCCTGTGTGTTTTTAGGTTTCTGTTTTGGTCATCTTTAGGTTCTGTCTGTGTGCCAGTCTCCCTGTGTGTTTAGTCTGCGTTACTAGGTTTGGTTACTTCCTGTTTTTATTGTGACAGTCTCTTGTCCTGTGTGCTTGTGTTTAGTTTTGCTTATCCTCGTCTCCTCTGTGTAATGTGTTCAGTTGGGCTCCTCATCTGTTGCCCATTCCCTCATTATCCCTCTGTGTATATATTGTCTGTGTTCTTGTTAGTTTGTTGTCAGGTTGTCGTCTTCATTTACGCATGTGTGCGTAATGTCAAGTCAAGTCAAGTCAAGTTTTGTTTTGAGTTAAGTTTGTGCTGCTGGCTTCTATCCAGCTCATCCTGGTTTCCTTCTGTAAATTAAGCTAAGCCCAAACAAAATTTTTGCCTTTGATGTCCTGCTCTGGGGTCCTTCACCTTGCCTGCCACAGCGGTACATG
Source organism: Pterophyllum scalare (assembly GCA_024447675.2). Taxonomy (NCBI): domain Eukaryota; kingdom Metazoa; phylum Chordata; class Actinopteri; order Cichliformes; family Cichlidae; genus Pterophyllum; species Pterophyllum scalare. Next base: position 1,033 of record JAMQGT020002788.1, on the reverse strand, counting down.
ACATTTAGTTTTATTTGAGTCAAGACATTTTTAATTAATTAATTATCTGAAAATTACAAGTAAAAATAACTAAGGAACTAACGCAGCAATTAAAGTTTAAGGAAGTCCAGTTAGAGAAAATTTCCTCAAAGATCCAGAATATCATAAAGTTTCACATGCATTATAATACAATACAATATAACTTGAAGTAATCTAACAGTTCTATCAGTGTCTGTATACAGTCAACAACTGGCTGTCAAAGAAAGAAAGTGCAAATCAATAGTGTTTTAAAACTGTTCACAATGACCTGGAGGGTCTGATAACAATAAAATAAGAAGCACTCAGAGTGGAAACCTCCACCAAGTCCACTCTCTGGGCAGTATTTACTTATAAGGGAACCGTACTGTAATTTGTATATAAACATTGTGTAGGAGTAGATAATAACTAAATGTGAATAACTTGGTCTTATTATATACTTTCATGCGACAGTATTTTTCTAACTAACCAGGCAGCTCATTCTCTTTCAACTTGAAAGAAAGGCAGAAGTGAAATGTAAAAGTGAGGTCAGAGGTCAAATTTAACATGATAGTTTAAATCTTTATACTGTATTTTCTATATGCTGACAATATACACCGCACTTACGAATCATATTTTCTAAGTTATAAGGCTTCTTGTCAATTTTGACCAATAAATCAGGAAGTTGATTTTTAAGACTTTGGTGGATGTAACCCAAATTTTTATGTTAACATGAGCTCACTCTACAGCTCTACAAAGTTTTATCAGAATTCATTCAAAACTTCTTGATCTATCATGTTTACAGACAGAAGGACAGAACCTACCAAAAACATGGCCTCTTTGGCAGAGGTTATGAGGTTTGCATTCAGAAATTTAAAAAGAACTTTTGATAAAGCTGCCTTCAAATAAATTACTTAATAAAAAAACATGAAAAGTGCAGTTTGTGTTTCCCCCTTTCTCCTTTTCTCTTAACTACATTTCACATGTGGACCATCTCAGCTCCTCACTCTGAGATTGGTCTCTGTGTTTCCTGTGTTGT
>JAMQGT020002787.1:0-10038 GCA_024447675.2 Pterophyllum scalare | reverse complement strand
AAAAAAATCACTGGCTGATGAATGATGCAATGGTAATGTAGAAATTTTGAGAAGACTGTGTCACTTTTGCATTGTGCAATGAAGCCTGAATGTTGGCCTGTCACGGTGGAAGCTCTGTCTGTAGTCACCATAACCAGCTTTTCCAGTGCTACCTTTTTCTTCAAAAAGAACCTTTTCACTGTGTTGTAGATGCCAACTCCCTTCATTGTTGTCTTTAGTGGAAAAAAAGCCTTATGGTGTGATTTGCTGTGTCCCTGCACATGTACTAAGTAGCACTCAGTATATACACAACCAGAACAGCATACCAAATGTGCCACCTGGAGTGAGCCACGCTCTTTGGTAGCATTTAGCACTGTAGGGCCCACTACTGACGCACCAACATTCAAGCTCAACAAGTTATTTAGGATGTTATTTGGCTAAGTTTAGATTTTCATTTTTTAGTCCTCATAAATCCATTCCAGTTTTGTTGATAATGATGATGCCTTAGTCAGTAAAGAAATAAAGATTTGTTTACCTGGCACAAGATCAGCAAACATCAATAAAAACAGACAAACAAAAAGACAGCATCAGCCAAAAATATTGGCATCAATCTAGACTTTTGCAGTTGATAGTGAAAGTTTAAGGCAAGGCAAACTTGAAGGTACACAAAACAGAGTAGATAGTTCCCATTTTATGTTTCATATTAATACTTTTTCCATCAGGTTTGAATTTGTAACTTTTCTAGTCAGGGAAAGTCACACATTCTATTTGACAACAGTAAGTTTGTTGATTGAATCTACCTCTGCTTTGTTTCTTTGTTTGATGAATGTCTGTCTGACTTTCTTCCCTTTCCCTGGTGTCAGGATGGTGTTCGCATGGAGGAAATAGTAGAGGGCTGCACAGGAGCACTTCACATTCTGGCCAGAGACCCTATAAACAGAAGAGAGATTGCCAGCATGCAGACCATACCACTCTTTGTACAGGTATATTCACATGCATGCATATATCACAATAATATTAGGTTGCACATTCTCAGAAACTGCTGACTGCTGTAGCACTAAATGAACAATTTGGACTTCAAAGCCATTAGGATTTCATATATTTCTGTCCAAAATTTGTGAGTGTGTGTGAACATCAATCTCTCTCTGATACCGGACTAAGTATTTATAAAGTGTTTTACACTGCAAACATATATCCAATAGCTAAATCCAAAAAAATTCTACAAACTACAGCTACTAGATAAAACAGAGATGATGTGTGTCGGTGATACGTTAAAGGCTTTTCACAGGTGTATTTCTGTGATAGCTCAGTGTTAAAGGGTTAAATAATTTGCAAAAGGGACTTAGAAGAGAGATACCTCATTTTTAATAATCCAAATTTAACTGTTTCACTCTTTGGTGATGTTGAGGATGCTATATTGTTCTTTCTTTGTGAATTTTTATGATCAAATTGTTTTGTTTTTTTTTAGTGTTTTTTTTTTCTGGGAGCACTCTCTGTAGGGCTGCAGATAGGCATGTAAGACTGCAATTCTGTTCTCTGGCCTCAACCCTGGATAGTCAGGTTTTTGGGGGGTTCAAGAAATTCAGCCAGATTTCTAGAAATGAGATCTGCTCCATCCAAAGTGGGAAGGATGCCGTCTCTCATAATAAGACTAGGTTTTCCCCAGAAAGTTTCCCAACTCAGCCATTTTTTCCATTTGGTGATCATTTTGGCTTTGTTTTGCATTTGCATTGCATTTTTTTTTTTTTGCATATAACAAATAATAAATGACTGGTACATTGGTGGTGATTAGAGCTTTGGATATGTCAAAGATGAGCAACAAAATTGATTTGATTGCATTATTATTTTTTTATGCAATGCCAGATAATCCCTCTGTACACCTTTGTGGCCAAAAATGCCTTCTTGACTTCTATTGAGATCAGAGTTTTTAATCTCACTGCAGTTACAGTATAAAACCATGCTTTCTGTAATGTTAGCATTTCATTTTGAAGAAAAGTAGTGATATTTGACATTTTTACTGTATTCCATTAGATTCAGTCATTTTCCCATTTTAGGCTGATAAATGAAATTCTTGTATTTTTGCCAGTTATATTATGGACCCACTCTACCAGTTGACCTACAGCCAAGGTATAAAAGCAGTTAGTTTGAGGTCCCTAGTTAGGCTGGCCTGGATATTACTGGACACCTGAAGAAAGCTACACAAACACTGTGAGAAGGAACAAAGGTCTCTGCATAAACTCCTGCACTAATGTAGGTACCAAAGTTGTTGGTAATCAGTAAGGAATCAGCCAACAAAGTTACCTGTGCTGGTAAATGTGTCTTTGAGAGATAACAGGCTTTATGTTATATTTGTGTGTGTCTGCCCAGCTGCTGTATTCGTATGTGGAGAACGTGAAAAGAGTGTCTGCAGGCGTCTTGTGTGAGTTAGCCCTAGACAAACAGTCTGCAGAGCTCATAGATGCAGAAGGGGCATCAGCACCACTTATGGAACTGCTGCACTCCAACAATGAGGGAATTGGTAAGTTTTGCAAATTGATTGGGAGAAAAACTTTTCCTAGAATCTGAATTAAGAGACTTGTGTGGACTAGTTACTTGAAAAAAACAAAATTCATCAGACAAAAGACCACATGAGATGCCACTTTCAATTTTGATTCCAACTATGGCTTTTTATTACTTTGTAAGTTAAAAAATAAACAGTCCAAGGCTTTTTGATGTAAAACTCTGAATGTGAGACAAACCTGTGAGTTAATTATGAGTGCCACTTGCTTTTGAGTTGTTTATTATATCTACAGTGAGCACGGAAAGTATTCAGACACCTTTAAATTTTTCACTCTGTGTTTCATTGCAGCCATTTGCTAAAATCAATTGTACAAATTTTTGTATATTTATTTAAAAAGAAAAAATGAAATATAATTTAATAAACAACTATATATATATATATATATATATATATATTTGTGTGTGTGTTCCTAAAGTCCTGAAGTCTAGGCCTATGCCTAGCTGTTCCAAGGACTGCACTCTTCTGGATAGAGATCTGCTGGAGTTATTTCCCCTGCTCCTATTAGCATTGGGACCACTTTGGACTTGACCTTCCAAATCTGCTACAGATATTCCTTCAGCCCCTGGTACTTCTGGATATTTTTTGCACTTCTTTCTCATGTTGCTTTTGACTGGGATTGCGATATCTATCACAACTGCAGCCCTCTACTCCTTGTCACTTGCCACTGCATCTGGTTGGCTGGTCAGGAGCTGCTTTTCTATTTGAAACAGCTCCCAGAGGAAGTTAATACTGTTGTTTTCAACCAATTTTCGAAGTGTCTTCCATTGGGCCTTGGGGACTTCTATATCTGAATGTAGAACAAATCTACAAATCGGAAGGTTGGTGGTTTGATTCCTGGCTGCTCTGGGCTGCATGCCAAAGTATCCTTGGTCAAGCCCCAAGTTGCTCTCCGATGCAAGCGTTGGAGTATGAATGTTAGACATTAAGCACTTAGCTTTGATACACATGGAAGTGCTTATATGAATGGGTGAATGCAAATGTGTTGTTTGAGTGCTCAGAGTATAAAAAAGGGCTATACAAGAACTAGTCCATTTACTATTTACAAAATTGCACGATCAATTGACAACTAACAAAGTACAGAGTACTTAATATTTTCAGTTAGATATACTCTGGACTTGGTAAAGACTATTCAGAATTCCTATTTTAAACAACTGTGAAAGCCTTGAACAGGCTCTCATTTAACTGTTAAAAACATGCTAACCACCTTAAACCTGCATTAAAAAAGCAAGTGTTATTAAAGTGCTTCTGAAATCTACAGACAAAAATCAAAACCAGGTCCATTGTCCTAAAATATTTATATATATAAAATATGCATAATAAAAAATAAAGGTAAAAACACTTCAGAGTAAAATAATATGGATATTTTCTGTCTCTCTAAAACAACTATGCTGCTTATCTGAATATTTAATGTACATCAGTAGATGCAGAAGTAGAAGAACTCCAAGAATCCTGTTTAAATACCAATAAAAGCAACAGATGATCAGTTATTTGAAAACTGATCACACAAACCAGGTTTGTACATTAAAAAAGAAAAAAAATTGAAAAATAACTACAGAGAGGTTGGACAGAATTGGCTTTTGCATACCACTGTAAATTGAATAAAGAGCTTGGCAAATGTTATGATTTCATACTGTTTTGCCTGTTCAGTTGTTATCAGTCCACATTAGTCCAGGTTACAGATTTACTCCACAGACTACTATACACCTGCTTCTCATTGTTATCCTTAATTATTTTTTATTTTTTTCTTCCCTTGGCTCATAACCCCCTTCTCTGTCTATGACCATTTTCTTTTATAGTTTCAGATAATAGATTATTTCTTGCTCTGTGCATTATTTGACCAGTTTTCAATTTTACCAGATCCTCAAATTTCAACATATTTGACCTTAAAAATAAAGAGTTTGTGTGTTCCTGATATCCAGCCTTATTAAGTATCCTCATTGCTCTTTTTCGCAATCTGTAGTTTTAGTGCTGCAGTGTGCTTTTGTATGTGTTACCCCATAGCTTCACAGTAAGTCAAGTAAGTTGAAACCATTGAACACATCTAGAATTTACCTTGTTTTTCCTAACAATCTAATACTATTTTTGGCTTTACATGTCTAATATGAGGCTTCCAGTAGATTTTATCTTACTTTAGGCATGGCTTTAGCTCAGGAGGTAGAGGAGGTCACCTACTAATCAGAAGGCTTGCAGTTTGATCCCTGGCTGCTCCTGTCTGCATGCCAAAGTATCCTTGGGCAACATACTAAACCCCAAGTTGCTTTAAACAGTAGGAATATTAATGTGTTTGAATGTTAGATAGAAAGGGCTTCAGTGTGGAAAGTGCTTGTATGAATGTGGGTGAATGAGGCTTTTGTATGAAGTGCTTTGAGTGCTCAAGTAGAGTAGAAAAGTGTTAAATAAGAACCAGTCCATTTACCATCTAATGTCACACCCAGAAAATTTGTTCTCATGCATCCATTCTATACATACTATACCATTACTTGTACTTGATTAGTTTTTTCCAAACCATATAATCTTTGGTTTATTCAAATTTAATGACAGTTTGTTAATACCTAACTACTATTTTAATTTATTCATTTCTGTTGTGATTGCTTCCAAAAGGTGCTGTAAACAAGCTGATGAACAAAAGATATTTGTATCATTTGCATTATGTTTGAGACTCTACATATGTTGTTTATGTATAATATGAATAATTTTGGACCTAGCACTAACTCATGAGGAACTCCACAATATATGTCGATGCAGGCTAATTTGTGTTCACGTATTTCTACAAATTACTGCCTAAATCTTAAGTAGCTCATCAGCCAATTCTGTCCAACCTCTCTGATACCGTATCAGAGAGGTTGTTGTTGAAAAATAAGTTGTGATCAGTGGTGTCAAAAGCTTTCTTTTTTTCTTAGGACTATATATATTTTTACTGCATACCTTTTTAAGTCCATAGAATTTGAGATTTCTCAATTAATTCTAGGAATGTCAAACATATTGATCTGGTTTTATTGAATCCATATTGACTGTCAGTGAATATGTGTTTCTTAAGGAATTCATCTGATCTGTCTGTGAAGAGTTTTTCCAGTACCCTGGCAAATTGAGAGAGCAAGAAACAGGCCTGTAAATTCTAAAATTGTGTCTGTCACCTTTAATATAAGGCATTTCTTTTTGCAATTTTCATCTTGTTTTGAAATGTACTGGTTTGAAAAGACAAGTTACAGATGTGTTAGTGGTTTTCAATGCCTTCAACAACTCTTTATTATTGGTATATCAGTATCATTCCAATCAGTTGATCTTTTTGTCTTACATGTTTTTGCAGTTTCTATGATTTATTTTCATTCTAAAGCTATAAGAAATCCAGAATGAGGATTTCTTTCCCCTAGATTCCCCCCCAATCTTGTCTGATTCCCAGATATCTTTTTGGCCAACTCTGGTCCCACATTTACAGAAAATTTATTAAAACACTAAATATGTCTTTCATGTATTTTATTATTCTGTCATATGTTTTAACAAAATACCCAGGGTGCCGAGTTTTAAACTTTGAGACTTTGCAGAACTTATCAAGCTTAAACAGATGTAGGCTCAGGCTTTTTAAATCTCAATTTGGACCAGATTAAATAATCAACACAGACAGAGACAAAGATGAAGACGCAGACAGTGAGAGAGAGAGCAAAAGAGAGAGGAAAATAGAAAGAAGAAGTGAAAGATAAGGTAAGATTGCACAATACAGTGAAATTTTGTTGGAGCAATCCTCCATGTGCTAACATAATAAATAAAAAATAGAAATTAAAGAAATATATATAAATAAGATAAATAAGGATATGGTATATACAGTGAAAATGGCAATAAACTGCTTGTTTACAAAAACCGAGTGCAGTGTGCTAAAGTGGCGTAGCGGATGTGCAAGTGGATGTGAATTTGGGGCTATAGTCTGTTGGGTTTGTTATTGTCAGTGTTCAGTAGTGTAACAGCTCTATGGTAAAAGCTGTTTTACAGTCTTGAGGTCTGGGCATACAGTGTCTTGTAGTGCCTCCCAGAAGGCAAGGGGGTGAAGAGGCAGTGTGCTGTCCCTGATTAAGTCTGTGACCCGCCTGGTGCAGCGGGTCCTGTATATGTCCTCTACTCTGGGGAGCTGGGTGCCGGTGATTCTCTCAGCGGCAGTCTTGATAATGCGCTGGAGAGCTTTCCTGTTTTCTACAGTGCGGCCAGAGTACCATACTGAGATACATATATAAGGATGGACTCGATGGCTGACCTGTAGAAGCTCATCAGCAGCTGTTGTGGGAGTCACGCTCCCTTCAAGCACCTCAGGAAGTGAACCCTCTGGAGACCTTTCTTGACCATCGCTGTGGTGTTAAAGGTCCAGGTCATGTCGTGGCTGATGTTGACCCCGAGGACCTTGATGCTCTGCACGACCTCCACTCTCATGCCACTGATTGTGATCGGGCGATGGACGAGGGGCCTCAGTCTTCTGAAGTCCAGGATCAGCTCCTCTGTCTTTGCTGCACTGAGGATCAAGTTGCTTTCTGGACTCCAGCGCTCCAGGTTCTTGATCTCTGATCTGTAGGCAGCCTCATTGCTGGATGTAATCCTGCCTACCACGATGGTGTCATGGTGCAAACTTTATGATGGCGTTGGTCTCATGGGTGGGTTTGCAGTCTTGTGTATAGAGGGAGAAGAGGAAGGGGCTTAAGAAACAGCTCTGTGGTGTGCCGGTGTTCAGGGTGATGCTAGAGGAGACCTGCTCCACCTTGCACACAATTTGTGGTCTGCTGGTGAGGAAGTCCAGGACCCAGCTTCTCAGGTGTGTGTTGAGGCCTAGAAGGTCCAGCTTGGTGGTGAGTTTATGGGGGGAGATCAGGTCAGGTCCAGTAACCTTTTTTGGGGTTGATGTGCTGCAGGGTCCGTCTCACCTCATGGGGGCTCAGCACCAGTGGTGAGGGTCCCTGCTGTGCCCGCATGTTTTGTAGATTGTCAGCACAATCAAACATGGCAAAGAAGCGGTTCAGGTCATTTGGGAGGTTGGAGTGGGTGGAGCCGGTGTGGGTGCTGTTGTAGCCAGTGAGGTTTTTGATGCCCTGCCACACACATTGGGAGTCAACACTGTTGAAGTGCTCCTCAATGCGCTTCTTATAGCAGTGATTCACTTCCCTAATGACTTTCCTTAGTTTGGACCTAACTTGTCTGTAGGCCTCACCATCACCTGAGTGTAAAACAGCATCTTGAATCCTCAGCAAATTGATGAAAGCACCATTCATGGCTTATGGTTGGAGAGTGTCCATACTTTCCTCTGTGTGGTCACACTGTCCATGCAGAAGGTGATGTAATTCAATACGGATGAGGTGTAGGTGTTGAGGTCTGTTTGGTTGTTGTGAGTGGCAGTCCATTTAAAAAGCTCCCAATCAGTGTCCTCAAAGCAGTCCTGTAGTCTGTCCATAGCTCCTTCTGGCCAGACCCTGATGGTGTGAATTGTGGGCTTCACTCTTGCAATGAGTGGTGTGTATGCAGGAGGTAGAAGCAGGCTGATATGCTCGTACCGGCCAAGGTAGGGGGACGGGACCTCTTTGTAACATTTTGGTATGTTACAATAGACTTGGTTCAGGATATTGTTTCTTCTGGTCGGAAAATCAATAAACTGGTGGAGTCTTTGCATCACAGTTTTCAGATTAGTGTGATTAAAGTCACTTGATATTATAAGCAGAATTGTGATCTGAATGCACTATTGTCCCAAACATATTTGCTCTTCAAAGATGAGCTCTGTAGATTCTCTATAACAGGGGTCATCAACTACTTTTGTCCAAGGGCTGGAAGTTTTCTTGGCAGACAGTGTGAGTTCCTGATGCTCTCGTAAAGTAAAATAACATTAATATTGTATCCTAAGTCGTATATTATCATTTGATATATCAATTTACCTTTCAAATTTTTACTGTTTCTCTGTAATGTTCACGGTTGTTATGGAGACACTTCAATTGTGCGTCGTTGTGCTCATTATAGATATAATGAGCACAGGAAACAATAAAAAGTTACATGAGAGCATGTAACTATATGAACATCTACTTTTCAGAAGGGATTTTTGTTGTTGATTTTTTTTAAGTGACTATAAAAACATGAAGAGTTCAGATGCAAAACCATCTAAATCTGTCTGGACCCCTTTCTTTTAAAAGAGCTTTTTTTTTTATATGGATCCTATGGTAAATTGTAGTAATTTAATTTGTGACAACTGAGGGACAACTGAGGGACGGACATACGTTGGGCTGCGACCACTTGTGGGTGCACGCCAAGCCGCTGAGCCACCTACCCATCCAATCTCAGACACGCAGACCGGGGAGTACGCTCGGCAGCCAGTAATGTTCACTGACGGAAATCTCATTACGACTTTTACTTCCTTTAGTTAGACAAGTTTGATCACTGAATATTTTTCTACACAAAAAAAGATTAGACTCACCTTCAGCTGTGTTTACAATCTGATCAGCACCAGCAAAAGCTGGCTCCTCAGTACAGCCAGAAAATGCTTGAAGTCACATGGTCCGACCTTGCATTCTGATTGGTTCTAGAGACATGGAGGCATTTACGGGCAATGGGAAGTGGGGTTGCAGGCTTTTGATAATTCAAACTAGTCAGAGAAGGGTATTTAATATGTTATGATGTGACATGAGTGATTGGGCTATAGTACCTCTGCCAGTACTATTCGGGGGCCGAATGGAAAGTTCTGGCAGGCTGGATGTGGCCAACAGGCCATAAGTTGATGTTCCCTGTTCTACAGGCCCCTCTTGTTAATGTATGTCCTTTTATTTTATTTATTTGTGTTATTTTTCTTTTTATACATGTTTTTAGTAATGTCAGAGTTGACAAAGCTGAAAAAAAAAGCAAGGAAAAAAGAGAACGGGGAGAAAATAGAAAAAGGGGATAGAAAGGATAGAGCACAATTAAATAAACCATAATGGTTCATCAACTGCTGCACCTGTAAAAGTAGAAAAAAGCAACATACAAAAAACAAACAATAGTTGGAAAAATTTATGTCAAAAAAACAAAACAGAAACAAAGCATGGCTACACACACCAACAATTTTGTTGTGTTGTGTTTGCCTGAGTAAGCGTGAATGTCTGTGTCTATGTCATGAAATGTACTTACTAATGAAGGCAGAAAGCCACAGCTCTAACCACCAGAAGCCAGAGGCAGATAGAGAAAGACCCAGGAAACTCGGGCCGCCCGCAGCCCATCAAGAAAATTGAAGACCCGTGGCTACACATTCCAACGACAAATGCATGCCCACCCCAGCAGAAGGAGCCACTCCAGCCAAGGGGCAAGGTCCCCGGAGAACCCGAGGCAATGGGAAGCCAGCCCTCTGTGCAGGCCGGCGGCAGGGCCCTAAGGCCCCAGGCACCTGAGAACCTCCCGACAACCTACAGACAGCTGACAGTGGCTGGGAGCAGCAATTTTAAGTGGCTGTATCTGTAAGTGACAAGGAGCATAAGACTGCAGCTGTGATAGATATGTCAACCCCAGTGGAC